>JABUQX010007277.1:0-2500 GCA_015478945.1 Trachelipus rathkii | reverse complement strand
TTTGTACTCATTACACATTCAGGAATATATATTTTCCCAGATAGAACAAAAGCCAATGACTAAATACATTTGGTTAAGTCCATATGTTGTCAAACAATAAAAAAAGATTAAACTAAATAGCTTGAAAAAGAAAGTGAAGCAATTCTGTATTAAGGCGTTTTCGTTTTTGTCATTTGAGCTTACAAACTGTAAGAATGCTTAAGTTTGCGTTCGTTAAGTTAGATTTATGTTTTGTAAGAATGTTTACAAGACAAGGAATTTCCTCAATTCCATAAGGTTGCTATTTCCCGTGCTTAGCGAATTTAGAACGTGCTTACAAAAAATTGAAAACAAAGCAAATGTCAGCAGGAAGCAGCCAAGAAATTATTTTCAATTTCTTTTTTATTTACAATAGATAAGGAAGGTTTGTGAATAATGACTTTAAAAATAATAAGATTGTGTCAAATAGCTGTGTGATATTCATATTCTTTTCCCTGTTTGATATATTCGTAAAGAAATCAAGTGATATTGTTTTCACTACGTGGTATATATAGGTCCATTTGAATTTATAGTGCTTCATTCAATAAAATCAGCTTCAAATCTAATTTCTTCCAAATCTTTGAAATCCATCACAATAGTTAATCAATTATCTGTAGTGTAAACTATTTGTTATTTTTTATGTTTATTCCAAGTCGCCGGGTTCCAGCACAACAACTGAATCCATTTTTTAACCACCACTCACGCTTGGTCCGTCTTCAAGGAGGTGGGCAGAAAATAAAATATAGAAAAACTCACCCAAGCATAGGTCTAGTGTAAATCTATGGTGAGCCCAAACGAGAACTTTAAAGAGAGGAAAATTAAATACAGTTGGAGAAATAGAAGATGCCAAGGAGTTCCACAGAACAGAAAAAGTCACCACAAAGAATGAGTCTGGTGTTTTCGATACTCACGCAAAATTCATGTGAGAGCGTGGTACCCTTTGTGCTACGTGGGCGACGCAATGATGGTGAAAACGAGAGCCGGCTAACTTCCCAGAGCATCTACCGTTGTAGTACTTATAGAAAAGAGATATTGCGCCAACGTCACGTCGTAGAGATAGAGGATCAAAGGAGTTTGAAAGTAGGGAACAGTTTATTAGTGTCTTAGCTTTAGACTCAACATTATCCAATAGAAAGGTGAAGTAGTACTTCAAACAAGGGCAAATAAGGCCTTTAAATAACTGGAGTACCTGTGCAGAGGAAAAATATTCCTGCAACCTGAACAGAAATCCCAGCTTCCATGAGGCCACCTTAGTGACCGTTGTGATATGAGGTTTCCAAGACAATTTTTTGTTTATGTTCAGACTAAGAAGGTTTATGTTGTTCATAGGTGAGACGTTAGAGACGTCGATGAAAATAGGAAAGTTTGGAGGTATTTTTGAGAGGGAGATGTAAAGGAGTTGAGTTTTCAAAGAATTGAATTTCGCAATGTTGCTGTGACCCCGCAGGAAAATCCCAATCCAGGTCGGCAAGAATAGAATCTGAAAGCTGAAGACGAGAGGCAACTCTAGGTGCATACACAATGGAAACAAAATTTTGAAATGGAGCAGAAGTAATTGAGGTTGAGTCATGCGAATATAGAAGAGAGAAACAAAGCTAGAAGTACAGCTGAGGAGATCGTTGGATGAAAGTAAGAATAAAGACTGACATAGAACAGAGCCCTCAGCGCACATTACAATTGAACTTAAACGACTATATACTATATATAATATATATATATATATATATATATATAATATATTATATATATATAATATAGTATATATATATATATATTATAATATATATTTATATATATATATATTTAATATATATATGATATATATATATATATATATAATATATATATTATATATAGTGCAAAAGTGTTGCCCGGGAGGTGGGTGAAGCTTATTGTGTATCCCTGGACCCTACCTTATGCTAAATGGAATAACATAAATTCTTTGCTACCTATTTACATGATATTATGGAAGTTTTTCACGTGTTTCTGAACATAGAATCGACATTAACGTTTCAAAAAATGTTTTTGACCAATTCGAATTTTTTTCGGGAAATTTTTCGTTTTTGGTTGTTGTACACGTCTTCAACTCCCAACGTTTCCACACATACAAGCCTTTATACGTAGCATATACATTATGCAGATTTAAATTTATCTATATCTATATTTTTACACTTTCCGAAACTAACACCCCCTTGCACAAGTTGTCTTCTTTCCACAACATGGACATAAGCGGAACTACATCTGCAGCCACCCTCTTGGAGGGCCTGAAGGACATCATATCGGGAAACCTCGGTGAAGTAGATTCATTGAGCCTGAAGAGAAGAATTAATCCTTGAGAAGGAATTTATGTTATTGAAACAAATAGCTGCAGTTGCTCAGGACCCTCTTGATTCCAGTACCGTTCGCCCACTTTTAGTGAGGTGTCTAATTGTATAGAAAAGGTACTCCAATTCGACCGAGACATAGAGACAAAGATATGCAC
>JABUQX010007276.1:117500-125000 GCA_015478945.1 Trachelipus rathkii | reverse complement strand
AGTATTTATTGCGTAATCAGGCGAACCTTGACTTTGGTCGAGCTGCTCGCCTGTAAACCATGAGCACTAGAAAAATGGTGCCAGCCCCAGAGAGTTCAACCACCCTTGTGTGGATTTAAATATGGCGGGTTTCAAAGCAGTGATATCAGACGGGAGATTTGAACTTCGAGATGCCTTCTTTTTTTGGGAGGCGCATCGGACTAGTGGTAAGCCTCCTGTACATTGTCTAACAGTGACGCTGTTGTCGATGGTTCGGGTCTGGCGCGAGTGAAATTTTTCGTGTATTATTGCCAATTTTTCAACCCACAAGCATATGGCGCGTAATCGAAAGCGTTCCAGCCGAGCTTTGGTCGAGGTTGCTCATAGCCGGCACATGCCGAAGACGCCACTTCAGAAGAATACCGTGTAGCTGGCAGGGTTCCAACCATCCTGTGGATTTAAATAAGCATTGAGTTTTCAAGCAGTGATATCAAGTGAGATTTAAAACTTTCGAGATGCCTTCTTTTTCTAGGGAGGTGGATCGGACTAGTAGTAGAGGCCAGCTCCACCGCATTGTGTCCTGCTGACACGCTGATGGTTCCGGAGATCCTGTCGCGAGTTAAATTTTTCGTCTTATTATTGCAAATTTTGTCGCAGCAAGATCTTGTGTGCATGTCGGCGTTCCTTGACTTTGGTCGGCTGCTCCTGCACACAGGAGCACCCCAGAAGAATGCCGTGTAGCCCCAGCAGAGATTCAAATCACCCTTCTGTGAATTTAAGTGTCAGGGGTTTCAAAGTGATATTGAGCAGGAGATTTGAAAACTTCGAGATGCGTTCTTTATTTTTCCACAAGAATAAAGGATCGGGTTGATGGCGAGGCCTCATGTTATTGTCTAACAACTGAAACGCTGTTGTCGATAGTTCGAGTCTGGCGCGAGCAGATTTTTTCGACTTGTGCAAATTTGTCGTAGAAGCATGTTACGCCTGTTGGCGCTCCTTGATGGCCTTGGTCGGTTGGTCCTCTTTTCATGGGCACTGAAGAATGCCGTGCCATAGAGGGTTCAACCATCCGTCTGTGGATTTTAATAAGTAACGAGTTTCAAAATCGAAGCAGGAAGCTTAAAAACTGTAACGAAATACTTTTTTTCTGGGGTGTTCGGATTGACTGAACAGGTTTAACCCTCTTGTACATTGTCCAGCGGTATAATTTGTCGATGGTTCGAGTGCCTAGCGCGAGTGAAATTTTTCTTCGTCTTATTAATGCCGCAAATTTGTCGCAACCAAGCATGTTGTGCCCCACTTATCAACGTGGCGACTTTGGTTCCGTTGCTCCGCCTTTGCAAGAGCAGAAACTAGCAAATATGTTTAACGCCCCAACAGGGTTAATACCCTTTATAGTTTAGAATAAATATCCGAGAGTTTCAAGCAGTGATATCAAGCAAGAAATTTATTAAAACTTTAGAGATTCTTCTTACTTTTTCTGGGAGGCGGATCTGTTAGTGGTAAGAAACCTCCTGCGTGTCTATTAAACCGCTGTTGTCGTGGTTCAGTGGCACCAAGTGAAATTTTCTTCGTCTTATTATTGCAAATTTGGTACCAATAAGCACATATTTATTGCCCATCATTCATGACGGTCGGACGATCGTGCCAACAGAACATCCCAAGAGAAAAGAAATACCGTGAGAAGCCCCGAAGGCAAGGTTCCAAGCCACCCTTCATGGATTTAAATTGGTATCAAGGTTTTCAACGAGTGATATCGGTAGGAAGCAGCTGGAAGAGATATCTTATTTTTGTGGTCGGATCAGACTGGTGGTGGAACTTCCTGTACATTGTCTAACGGACACTGTTGTCGATGGTTCGAGTCCTGGCGCAGGTGAAATTTTCTTCGTTTTATTGCAAATTTATGCAACAAGAATGATGTTCCCATGTCGGTGTGGCCTGACTTTGGTTGGTTGCTCCTGTAACACGGGAGCAAACTAGAAAAATACTGTGTAGGCTAGTAGGGTTCGCTTTCCGCCTATGGATTTAAATAAATTGCCGTTTCAAAGGCATTATCCGGCAGGAGACCAGAAAACTGTTTTCCCGAGATACCTTCTTTTTCTGGGGTGTCGGATCTGACTAGTAGAACCTCTGTGCATTATCGCTTTGGCGACGCTGTTGTCGATGGTTCGAATCCTGGTGCGAGTGAAATTTTTCATCGTCTTATTATTGCAAATATGTCGCAACAAGCATGTTGTGCCCATGTCAGTGACTGACTTTGGTTTAGTTTGTCTCTCCTGCCAAGCAGAACAGCCCATCATCACCGTGTAGCCCAGCAGAGTTCTATCTATACTTTATATCTGTACCTCTTATTCCAGACCATAGTCTCACTATACATTAACACAGGTAATACATACCCTCATGTAAGACCTAGCACACTCAAGACGTATTCCCTTTGCATCACTAAGGTTAATTGCACCAGCCACCATCATTCCACAACTTTCATACGGCATTCTGCATCAGTATTTCCTTTTCATACACCATATATCCTAAATATTTTTTGAACTCAGACATTTATTCCAGCTGCTCACCATCTAACATAACTTTACACAGAACTATCCTCACTCAAAACCATAACCTTACTCTATTCTACATTTACTTTCAAACCCCTCCTTTACACACCCTGCCAAATCTTCTCTACTAATCCCCTCAAAGGTATTTCAGATTCGCCACACTAAGTAAAGATAATACGCATATATAATACATGGGTAGGGCACCTCCTCTTTCATTACACCATTGCTCTAACACTATCCTTTTTACCTCACCCCACCTCTGATGATTCTTTCATAACCCAATCCATATATATATATATATATATATATATATATATATCTATATATATATATATTCATACACAAAATATATATATATATATATATATATATATATATATATATATATATATATATATATATATATATATATATATATTTATGACTATATATATATATATATATACTATATGCTTTCTATTGAGAACAATTTAAGAGCTTTTATCCTATTTCTTTACGAGACAAAAGAAACAAAGTAAATAATTATTTTTCTCCGAAGCCGGCTCCAACTCCTGACTATAGTTTCTGTTTTGCGAAATTGCAGGTACTTTCTAACAATAAATTTTCACGTACAAAAATATTTTTGAAAGAATTTATACCCAGTCAGTCCGTTTCATACTCCGGCTGCGGCTTCAGATCCGGCGCTGGATCCGACTAAGGTTTCTGCACTATTTTCTATAGTTTAGCACGTTTAACGAGAACAAAATTGAAACAAAGTAAGAAAGTGATAGGAGGCTCCGGCTCCGGCTCCGTTTCCGGAGCCGGCTCCGGGATTAGACTATAATATCTGAACCAATTGAAAATTGTTCAAAATGTCTTCCGGCAATAGAATTTTCATCCATAATACTGGAACCATCAGTGCGCATGATCTAGCCGCAACTCCGGCTCCGGTTCCGACTCGGATTCGACTAAGGTTTGAACTATTTTGAAAATTGTGATCAGCAAGCGCTACAGCAATACATTTTCAACTAAAAAATATTTCGCGAAAAAATATTTACACCAGCAGATCGGCTCCGGATCCGACTCAGATCCTGCTCCGGATCGAGATCCCATCAAGGTTCCTGCACTATTTGAAAATTGTTCAGCAACTTTCAATACACTCCAACCTAAAAAAATATTTCTTAAATGAATTCACACCGATTTCCTGGCTCCAGGTTCGGCTCTGGACTTCGTATTTCAGGATCAGACTAAGGTTTCTCTGCTAATTGAAAATTGTTCGAACGTCTTTTGGCACTACATTTTAAAAAGATATTTTTATAAAGAAATTAATACCCAGGATCAGCTCCGGCTCCGACATCGGCTCTTGCTCAGTTCGGCTTCGGCTTACGGATCTGACTAGGTTTCTGCGCTATTTGAAAATTGTTCAGCACTTCGCTTCTTATCAATAATTTTCACAAAAAAAAAATACTCGAAAAAAAAATATACTCGGCTCGAATATCGGATCCGATTAAATTCTGCTCTATTTGAGAATTGTTCTTAAAGTCTTCTGGAATAAGTATTTAAAGAAATTATATCTCGAAAAATTTATACCAAGAATAAGGCTCGAATCTGGATCGGATCCAGGACCGACTAAGGTTTTTCTGCATATTTGAAATTTGTTCCAGTACGTTTCTGGCATTAAATCTTTCACCTAAAAAATATTTTTGAAAAATTCATACCAGGCTCGGCTCCGGCTCCGGCTCAGGCTCAGGCTCCGACTCCAGCTCCGGCACCTACTCCAGTTCCGACTTCACTTTCGGCTCGGATCTGACTAAGATTTCTGAACTATTTGAAAAATTATTCAGTACGTCTTCTGGCAATAAAGTTTTCACCTAAAAATATTTTTAAAAAAAATTCATACAGGATCAGCTCCGGCTCCAGTCGGATCCGACTAATGTTTCTAGACTATTTGAAAATTGTTCAGCACGTCTTCTATTAATAAAATTTTCACCTAAATATTTTTCGAAAAATCATACTCTGGCTCCGACTCCATCTCCGACTTTGAATCGGCTCAGCTCCGGCTCGCCTGCTCCGACTCCAAATCCACATTCGATTAAGGATTCTGCACTATTTGAAAATTGCATTTAGCAAGTCTTCTGGCAATAAATTTTCATCTAAGAAAATTATTTCTTGAAAAATTTATACCCAGGATCCGTCTAGATCCGGATCCGGATCCGGATCGGATCTGAGGAACTAAGATTTCTGCACTATTTGAAATTTATTCAGTGCGTCTTCTGGCATTAAATTTTCACCTAAAAAATTTTTTGAAAAAATTCATACCCAGGTTCCGGCTCCGGCTCCGGCTCCAACCGGCTCCAGCTCCAGCTCCGGCTCAGCCTCTGAGTCTGACTAAAACTTCTGCACTATTTGAAAAGTGTTCAGCACGTCTTCATAAATTTTTCATCTAAAAAATATTCTTCTGAAAAAATTTATACTATTGCACCAGCTCTGACTCTGGCTCCGACTCGGATCCGAATCCGACTAAGGATTCTGCACTGTTGGCCTGTTCAGCACATCTTTCTGGCAACAAATTTTCATCTAAAATTTACACTCTTAAGCAAAGTATACCCCACAGGAGAATCCGGCTCCCGCTCGGACTGGATAACATAGGTTTCTGCACTATTTGAAATCCTACTTCTGGCAATAAATTTTTCCCCTAAAAAATATTAAAAAAATCAAACTACGGCACCGGCTCTGACTTCGGCTCCCACTTCGACTCCGGCTCCGACTCCGGTTCCGGATCCGGATCCGGATCCGACTAAGAATTCTACACTATTTGAAAATTGTAGTAAGCCAGTCTTCTGGCATTAAATTTTTCACTTAAAAATTTTTTTGATCAAATTCATCCCCAGGCTCCGGCTTCGGCTCTGGCTCCGGCTCCGGCTCCGCAGCTTCACCTTCGGCTCGGATCTGACTAAGGTTTTCTGTACTATTTGAAAATTGTTCAGGCCTTCTGGCATTGAATTTTTCACCTAAAAATATATTTAAAAAAAAATCATTCCCAGGATCCGGCTCCGGCTCCGGCTCCGGCTCCGGCTCCGGCTCCAGCTTCGGCTTCGGCTCCAGCTCCAACTTTGGCTTCGGCTCCGACTCAGGTTTCTGCACTATTTGAAAATTGTTCAGCAGACGCGGTGACAAACATTCGATGTCCAGGTCCCTGCAAACGGAACCGGCTCGACGTCGACTCCGGCTCGGGCGTCCGAGCGGGTCCGATAATATTCTGTACTATTGTAAATTGTTCAGCACATCTTCTGCCAATAAATTTTTCATCTAAAAAAAATTATTTCATGAAAAAAAATATATACCCAGGCTCCGGCTCCGGCTCCGGCTCCGGCTCCGGCTCCGGCTCCGGCTCCATTTATTTGACTCAGTAAAATCCGAAGAATGAGCTAGAGGTTGAGAATATGAAAAAAAATAGATTTTCTATAATTATAAATAAAAAAAATTTTGATCCTAAACCTGGAATTGCAATTTTGACTGGAATTGAAATTTTTTAGTTCGACACCTCTCTAAATAAATTTCTGTATCTAAAAAACTATTTAGAATTTTTAAAAAATAATTACACCATGATGTTCAGGTGTGTATGTGTGGTTGTGTGTGTGTGTGTGTGTGTGAGTGCGTGTGTGTTTCAAAAAAGAGAGCATTGATGACCGTAAAGCATTAATCTAGAAAAATTAAAAAATTTTACAATTATTTTTAAAAAGTTATGTAACTTACTTTTACAATTTTATTTAAAAAGAAAGTCCAAATTTATCAATCACCTTATTATTAAAATTATTATTAAAATCGATCGAAAGCATTGCTAACCCCATGGTGTTTCTAAGAAAGGTTTTAATCCTTTTTAAAGTAGAAAAATATCACTCAACTTCGGACGTTGTCATCGGAATGGTTATTAAAAATTTTAATAGTTTCACACTTTCACTAAAAGTGGCTTCCAAGTGATTTTCAGTAATGACATCAAATAAAGCTATGGCTCCAGACATAGAACGAAATTCTTCTTGGTATATGTTAAAGATAGTTCTGTTTTAAGTTTGTTTATGTCAGTAGTAGGGTACCCATTTCGGTCGAAAATGACCAATCAACAATTTCTGAAGTGTTACGAAAAGTCACCAAATACCATCAGTGATTTTCAATCTTACATCGACACCATACCATACTATACCTCAGACATGAACGAAATTCTTCTAGGTATATATTATAGATAGTTCTGTTTTAAGTTTGTTTATGTCAATGAAAGTGTACACTTTACAGGTTTCATTTACATTTTTCTCAGGAAAGATGGGATCATACTGAGGAAACATTTCCGGCAGAAATAACGTGGCAACAATTAAATGTCCTGAGAACGTAAATCTATCTTTTATCTGACAAATAATTGTGTCACATATCTCTTTAGCCTCTCGATTTAATTCGGAGATATCCGTTTTTCTTCTCTTTTCCAAGTTTTGTATTGTCTCCTGGGACTCTTCCCTTATTAAAAGAATTTTCCACTCAAAATTATCAATGAACATCTTGATACTGAGGGGATCAGTGACCTTTTTTGCAGCCGGCCATAAAAAAAAGTCTACTGATTTTATGAAAAAAAGAAAGCCAGAATTTGAAATTATTACCCTCAATAATTTTAATGTGACCTGACGCAAGGTTAATTGTATTTACGTCTTGAAATTAAATTAAATTGAAATTAATATAATATTAAAACATTCTTTTATTTCGTCAATATTTTCAAAAACTGTATTACAGATCTTGAATGAAAGTTCCACCTGGTTGAGATTGAGCGAGGTAGCAAAGATTTTTGAAGATGTTATCCTTCCCACATCATTTTTCAAAGCTTTACGTAAAGCAAAAAATACATATTACAATAAAACCAACACTAAAAACACCTTTAAATCTTTTCTCCCCTTACCTACACAAATACATAACTCTGTTAAAAAAATCTTACCAAACACCATCAATA
>JABUQX010007276.1:107500-112500 GCA_015478945.1 Trachelipus rathkii | reverse complement strand
GCAAGTCACTGAAATCAGATTCTTTACGAAAATGATTGCAAAATCTAGGAAAATAGGGTAGGAAATGAATGTCAGAGACCGGGTGAAGTGTTTCCTATAATAAATAAAATATAAAAAACTGCTACGGTAGCTAGGTCACCTAAAAAGTCTATCGATAAGGAGTTTGGAGTAGAAACCAGACCGAAGAACACAAAGGAGAAGATTAATGGATGATTTGGAAGAGGTAATTAGAAAGTATTCCGAACTTGGAAATGGTTTAAAGGAATAAATTTTTGCAGATAGAGGAAACTGGAGGTAGAAACTGGACGCACTAAAAGTCGAATATATATATATATATATATATATATATATATATATATATATTCTTTCTTATATATATATATATATATATATACACACATAAAAAGAAAATATATATATATATATATATATATTTATATATGAAAGAGTACGTACCGCAGTAACTCACGGAGAATAGGTTTGGCTGATACATCCCCTCTGCCCGTATACCCTTTGGTTCGTCTTGCATTTCATCCTCTCAGGGAAAGTTTTCCAAGCGTACTCTCATTACTGGTCTCGACTCTACCACTTTCTTCCTTCTTCACATGTTTCGCATAAATTACAATCGCATAGCCGAACATTACGTTAAAAAAAAGCAAAACAAAAATGGTGAAAGAGTAAATCTGTCTCGGAGATGCGTGTAGGAGGCGGATTCCAAACAGAACCCCCAGTCACTTCCTTTCCCTAATCACAACTTATATATATATATATATATATATATATATATATATATATATATATATATATATATATATATATATACTATATATATATATATATAGTGGAGTTGACGGCCACCGTGATGGTGTTGGTACCGCCACGATCCACCGGCTGCTTTAGGGCACAGTCTTTTTCAAAATTTTTCTGAATATTCGCAATCTTCATTCTAATTTCCAGTTTGTTGACCATCACCTCTCCTCTCCATCTAAGCCTCACCTCTTATTCTTGACCGAAACTCATTAGGTGTTTGAGCGCTCAGACAACAAATAAATTCTTCTCTGTTCCCTGCTACTGTCTCAATCCTCAACTTTCAGCCAAAGGAGATTGTTGAGCATGTGTGTGTGTGTGTGTGTGTGTGTGTGTGTGTGTGTGTGTGTGTGTGTGTGTGTGTGTGTGTGTGTGTGTGTGTGTGGCATGTGTGTCATGTGTGTGTGTCATAGATGTTTGTTCGTGTGTTCCTACTTTGGAATCTTTTAAATTTTCCATCTTGTGCCTTAAGCTCTCTTACCAATCCATGACTCAATTCACTTGTTCTCTTTATTTATCTCTTAACTCAACTGACTATCAAAAATTCTTCAACTTTTTGACTCCAAAACAGAGTTCTTTTCCTTTCTCTAAAATCATCATTTTATATGATTTTAATGTATATATTTTTCCAAGTCTTTCTTCAAGTTCTCAAGACACAGGTGATGAACTTGCCTTCAATTTGTCTATGCAGAACATAAACATAAACAAATGGTGTATTTCTCTACACGTGTTCCTGATCACCTTGGAGATAAACCCAACATTCTTGACTTTTTTTTTTAACTTCTAATCCTTCTACTTAAACTGTTAAACTCTTTACACCTCGGGGTTCCTCCGATCACCTTCTTACCAATGTATTCTGTTCTATCTCTTCAAGACATCTGGAATCTACCAAGAAGAAAGTTTATGGCACTTTTGGTGCCGCAAAAGTTTGGGACAGATCGTATTTATTTGATTCCCCTTGAAATGATTACTGTTTCCGTGGGAGGGTCTCTCGGAGTACGAAGAACACATAATCGAGGTGATTCTTTCTGGCAAGGAAGTGTGCATTTCATACTTTTTTTTCCGTCGACCAAAACTGACAAACCTTGGTTTAACTCTGTTTGTTCTCGTGCCATTCGCCACAAGAACGATGTCTTCAGCGATCACCGTCATCTTCGCCACAAGAACGACGTCTTCAGCGATCACCGTCATCTTCGCCACAAGAACGACGTCTTCAGCGATCACCGTCATCTTCAAAGTCCAAAAACTCACTCAGCTTATATTTCATCCCGTAATTGTGAAAAATTTATTTTCATTGACACCAAAAACTCTTTTTCTCAGTAGAAAATACAATAATTATTCTGGTTCCTATTCCTCACTCTCTTTGCGGATAGAGAGGATTTTGGTTTTCTCATTTAGGTGTTAAATCTTGGTGGTTTTATAAAAAGCCTGTGTAATGTTTCTGAGAGCTCTGTTTTGAAGCTGTTGTAAATTATTTAAGTTGGTGTTCGATAAATGTGGGAGCCATATGCTTGATGCGTAGTTAAGTGTAGGTCTTATGTATACTGTTTTTGTACGCACATTAGTTTGTAGTAAGTTTGTAAATTCATTTTATAATAGGGTGCGCAAGAGTGTGATGTGTTTTGAAAAGGTGAAGTAGAGGTGTCAGATGTGGTGGTATTTTTAGAGTTTGTTAGGAAGTGAGATTAGAGGTCAATTAATTTTATTTGAAGGAGGAATGAGTATTACAGATGTCTGTCGGTTGTGATTAGGGTTACTAATTTTCTAGGAGCTGTTATTCTGTTGGAGGTAAGCCAATGTTTCCAGTTATTGGATATATGTTTTGTCAATCTGGTTGATGTGGGTGTAAAAAGTTTCATAATGATAGTTCGTCAGTACATGTAATTATTTTAGTGTCTGGTGCTTGAGGGAAGGCTTTTGCGCTAGACCTATTTGGGCTGTTCGTCCAGATAGAAAGTTGAGCATGCATTTTTAATTATTGGGTTGTGGGATTTTTTTTTAATTAGGATATTTCTGGGGTTGTGTCTCCGAGCTTTGTCTATGTCTTTGGCTACACATATAGTTCTGTATGAGCGAGTTTTGTTCAGGAAATTTATGATGTTTTGGGAGATGGTGGTTAAGACTGTAGTAATTGAATGTGTTTTCCTGAATACGTGTTGAGTGTTTGGTAATTGAATAAATGGTTGTATTTTTGATAGTATCAGTTTTTCTAGAAGTTTGCATATAGTGGAGAGAAGGTAAATTGGGTAGAATGAGGATGGCAGGTTTTGGTTTATTCTGGGTTTTAGTTTGGGGATGATAATTATCTTCTTCCATATTGAGTTACGTATGTGATGGCTGAAGGTTCTAGATGTTTTAAGTGCAGGTTCAAGATATTGTCGGGGCCTATGGAAGGGCAGTTTTTGAGCGTTTTACTTCCTTATGTGATATCGTGAGATGAGAATGGCGGAGATGGGTTTTGCCTGAGACATTATTGCTTCAGCTGTCACATAATCTATATTGTTTTGGAGAGGAAGGTCTTTATTTCGTGGTGCTGTATATATATATATATATATATATATTATATATATATATATATATATATAATATATAATATATATATATATAATTATATTAGTATTATATATTATATATATATTATATATATATATATATATTTATAGGTGGTACGTCCGTTACTCCGTAATAACGGAACTTAGTTTTTTGAGTAACGGAGTAACAGACTCGTTACTTTTTCTTTCATGTAACGCACCGAATGCCTTTCGTTATTTTTCTTCCGTTGCTTTTTATTCCGTTACATTTTGTTCGACTTCCTTTGAAAGTTGATGAGCCAATTGACCCTCCCGGTCAAGCTAAGGAACCTTTATAATTATATATAATATATATTATATATATATATATATAATTTATAATTATATATATAAAATATATATTATATATATATATATTATATATATATATATATATAATATATATATATATATATATATATATATATATATATATATAAGGGGAATCCGAATAGAATAATGAATAGGGATGGTGCTTTCGTAACTAATGAAATGAAGGTGAGGAGAGTGTGGAGGGAATACTTCGAAAATCTGCATAACGTTGGTAGTAAGGAAGGAGTGATAGTGAATGTGTGTGGGTTTGATGGTGCAAGAAGGAATAGGTATTTTGAGGATGAGGTTATTAGTAACGAGGTGGTAATGGGTAGAGCGAGAAAGTTGAAGAATGGTAAATCTGCAGGTAAGATGAAATACACGGTAAATGATCAAGAACGGAGGTGAGATGGTGATTGATTGGATTTGGAAGTTGTGTTACAAAGCGTATATGGGGGGTATAGTTCCGAGGGATTGGAGGAGAGCAGTAATGGCGTAAGGGTGTAAGGGTATATAAGGATAAGGGAGATAAGGGTAACTGTAGGAATTATAAAGGAATTAGTTTATTAAGTGTAGTAGGGAAAATATTTACCGGTATTTTGATAGAAAGAATGCGTCGAGTGACTGAAGGACTGATTGTGAAGAACAAGATGCGTTTAGAAGTGGTAGAGGATGTGTGTATCAAATCTTTACATTGAAACAAATGATTGAGAAAATGTGGGAGAAGAATAAATTGTATTTAGGTTTTTTAGATTTGCAAACAGGCATATAATATGATTAATAGGAAAGCTCTATGGCAGGTGTTATTGATATATGGTGTTGGTGGTAAGCTTCTGAATGGAATCAAAAATATGTATGACGATAGTGAAGCGTGTGTAAGAATAAATGGAGTTGAAAATGATTGTTTTAATATTAATAGCAGAGTGAGACAGGGATGTGCTATGTATTCTTAGTTATTCAATTTGTATATGGATGGGGTTATGAAAAAATTAGAGGAAGGAGTGGTATGGGATGGTGTTAGAATGATGAAGAATGGAGGAGAGTGGAGGGTGCACTACTTATTATATGCGGATGATTTAGTTTTGTGTGGCAAATCTGTGAGAGTTTGAGAGGATTGGTAAAGAGATTTGCCAAGGTGTGTAAGAGGAGATGTTTGAAGGTAAACATAGATAAGAGTAAGGTTATGGTTGTGAGTGAGGACAGTCATCGGTGTGAATCTATTTTAGATAATGAGTAGCTGTGACAAGTGTCCGAGTTTAAATATTTAGGATATATGTTGGATGAGAAGGGAACGGATGATGCAGAGTGTAG
>JABUQX010007276.1:95000-102500 GCA_015478945.1 Trachelipus rathkii | reverse complement strand
TATATATATATATATATATATATATATATAAGTAGTTAGGGAATACTTCCCGCACCAACCTATTTCGATATGAATGAATAGAGATATATTAGGCTTATGTGGAGGAATTGACAGCCCGAAGGGCTGTCAATCCGACAAACAGACAAAACCGAAGGTTTTGTCTGTGTTTGTCTGTGTTTGTCTGTGTTTGTCTATGTTTGTTTGTATTATTATTATTATTATTTATTATTATTATTACGTCGAAGAAATTATGATCACGAAGTGATCATAATTTCGAGGTGTCTTTTGCTCCGACTCCGACTCCGACTCCGACTCCGACTCGACTCCGGCTCCGGCTCCGGCTCCGGCTCCGGCCGCTGTTTGGTTCAGACTCTGGCTCCGGCTCCGGCTGAAGAAGTGATCCGAGGGGATCCTTCTGGAGTTGTTTTTTTAACCCTTCATGCGTGTCCTTCCCGTGCCCGCACGCGCCGCACCGCACCGGCGCGTGCGGAGCGCACCGCTTCCGGCACTCATCCTCTGGAGTTTATTATTATTATTATTATTATTATTATTATTATTATTATTATTATTATTATTATTATTATTATTATTATTATTATTATTATTATTATTATTATTATTATTATTATTATTTATTAATTATTATTATTATTTTTTTTTGTTATTATTTCCACCGAGGTTTGTTCTTCACATCCGGGTCCAATATACATCTACACGGGTTAGGGTTATCGTATCTGGCTAAAATTTGGAGGGGTGTTAGATGGGGAGGTAACCTTGCTGTATACGAAGTTAAACCCTCTGGGTCCCCGACAGGGGACTCCACCCCCATTTAAAAAATCAAAGTGTTCGTAAATAGGCTGAAATTGGGGAGGATTCAGAGGTTGAATTCTAGAAATACTTGGATATGTGAATTGAGAGTTGCTCCAGCACCGGTGCTGGAGGCCACTGCGGTGCCGAGTTAATAACAGTCGTAGCAACCACACAGATCTTGGTGTTCCCTATATACGTTTTCAAGGTCGTAGAGTTCGAATATGATGATTATAAGTCGGTGTAGGGTGTCTAGGACCCCCCATTAGGGGGGTCTCGTCTGAAAAAAAAGAGCGCAGAGTGCAAAAAAAAAAACAAACAAACAAACAAAGGAGGAATGAAGAAGAATGAAAGATGATAAAGGAAGAAGAATGAGGCAAGGTGGAAGAAGAATTGAGGAAGAAGGAGTAGAAAGGGACAGTGACCGGTAGCAGGCTTCCGGTGCGATGCCGAGTTATTAAATATTTGTGTAATGATACATATTGGTGTCCTTATATATGTTATTGGGTCTGTAGATTTCGAAAATAATGGTTTCAGAACCATCAAGAAATAAAAAATAAATAAATAAATAAATAAAATTTCTTATTCTTTTTATGTTTATAACTTACAAATTTACGTTTTTACATACCCTAAAGCAGTAAATCACTAAATCAAACCACCATCCAAGCACCCTCCAACTCACCCTCCTGTCCATTTGTGATCTATTGATCTATTGATTAAGGTTACATTTTGAGTATCATTTTGGATAAACATAACATAAAATCAAGTTCTTTATACAAACATCAATCAATATATGTTGACGTAACAAAGTTTTCGCGTTATAAGTCAGGCCCATCCTCCTTGTTAGGGTTGTCGTTTAGGGTTAGCATTGTATAAACTGGTTTGTTACATCATCTTTCGTTATTGTGAGAGAGAGAGAGGATTACATTCTTCTTAAAAGAGCGACAAATGAAGCTCTTCATCAGTTGCTTGTCTGACTTTAAAACTATAAAAATGGTTTCTCTCGTGAATAATAAATTTGTAAACGATATTGTAACATGGAAGATATCGCATCCAAAAGTTTTTCTTAACTTAACTTTCCGTCGTAAGACAAATGGAGAACGTTACTTTGCCTGTTCCGATTCATCTTACACCCATAACAGACCATTATTCCTATCCTGTGAAGAATTAAGTCGGGTGTTCGATGAAGTTAATACTTGGATAAATGAAAAGTACATTTCTTCATCAGTGACAAATTCGTGGGGAGTTGCGATCAATGGCGGCGAAGAAGGTGACTCAAAAAGATTAACTCTTGTTTTTTCAGTACATAACAATATTGAATCCCTTGATTTACGTATGTGGTGGAGACCTAATTCAACGGGGATATTCCGACCCACTGCCTTTGGTGTTTGTGTAAGTGGTAAAGAAAATATTACAGCGTTTATCAAGATGCACGAAGAAATATCTAAAAGGTTGATTGAAGTTGATTTACTGGACGAACTTATTAACCTCTCGCATGGTATACTCTATACGATGTACGATGAGCACAATATATTCGAATCACAGGAAACACCAGTTATCGAGGCGCTCAACCTTGAAAAATTCACCTTCCTTTATGAAAAAGAGATGAAATCACCAGGGTACAAAGAACAATCTTTGAAAATATCAGCAAGAGATATTTATACCTATATCACAACTGAAGGTCTTGGAAGTTTAGAACAATACATCGAATGCTCACATTGTATGTTAAATGTTAAACCTTCTTAAACGAACTCAATCTTATTAAATATTTTTATATAATTATACGATTGTAATTTTTTATTATATGTATCTGTTTTAAAACATATCATGTAAGATGTTTATTAAAATTGTTTTTTCTTATGATTGTTTCTTTATATACTAACCTGCGAATATATGCTAGGAAAATAATTTTCAACATTAAATAAAGCTAACATGCATCATATGAACTAGGAAAATAATGTACAACGAAAAACCTAACACAACTTACGCCTTAATAAACTGTACATTAACAAAGTTCCCACTTAACACCAATAAAGTAACTAACTTTACATACAAAACGTAACCTATCTATACTTTTTCCAAGCATATCTCTAACATATTAACGTTAATCTTACATTGACACAGTAACATTTATCAAAAAAATGTATCAAAACCATATCTAACCATCATAATACCTAATGAGTAAAGACGAATAAAGTAAAGTTTTTAGGCTTATCTCTTTTTAGACTCCACCTCCTTTCAGAAAATACCAACTCTAAACATGAAAAATGATTTTATACTTTAACCATTTGCATAAAGTGATGCAATACTTATTTTATTTGACCCTCTGACAGGAATACACGCAATGTAGCAGTCACCATTTGGTTTACGATTAAATATAAATGACACATCGTTGGGAATAACGAAACTCCTCATGAAGATATCAACAACAAGCGTAGAGAAGCGGGGAGATGTCAACGTATTAACACTGTGAAAAACCATCCTACTGAAGAAAATAGTGTATAAACATCCCTTAAATGTAATGAGATTCTTTCTTTCAACCAATCAGAAGAAAGTAAACAAGAATACGACGTACGAATGAACCATATCAGTTCAAAAAGGGTATATATTCTCGTTCGACAAACAACAACGAACAAACAACAATAAATAGACAAAGATGAGTTCTTTAGATACTAACCAACGAATATATGCTAAAAAACGTAACATTGTTTTCACATTAATTAAAGCTAACATAGCATTTACCAGAAATAAGAAATAAATCGTACAACGGACGAATCTAACACAACTTTTAGGCATGAATAAAACTGTACATTAACAAAGTTCCACACTTAACACCTGTAAAGTAACTGACATCATACAAAAACGTAACCTAATCATACTTTTACCAACATTATCTCTACATATAACAGTTAATTTTACATGTGACCCAGAATATTTAACAAGATTTATCATACCTTGTTTAATTATCAGACAGAGCAGCTAAGTATGCTAACGTAACAAATTTCCACATTAATAAAGCTAAATAACATAACCTGAACTAAGAATATGATGTACAAAGCCAAACCTAACACACCTTACGTACGAATAAACCACTAACATTAACAAACTTCCGCACTTAACAGCAGTAAAGTACCTAACACATCGTACAAACGTAAACTATTCACACTTTTTCAAGCATATCTCTAACATATCAATGTTAATTTTACATTAACACCGTAATATTAACAAAAGTTTAGCATAAACCTGTCTAATCATCATACTTGACAAAGAATATAATGCTAAACGTAACAAATGTTTTTACATCAATTCGTTAAATTTCACAAAAAATTCATTCATAACTCGTCTAAATATTCATAATCCCAGCGAATAATGCAAACATAACAAAGTTTAACCAAATACAAAAAATAACAAAATTTTATCCTACATAACATAAAAATAAGTTCTTTGAATAAAATATCACAGTAAAAACGTAATAGTTTAATGATTTTAAAGCAGTAAATCAGTAAATCAGTAAAATCAAACCACCCATCCCTGCAGTCCCCTACCCGTCCCAAACCGCCTGTGATCTATTGATTATTGATTCAAGTCATATTTCAAGTATTTTAAACATAACATAAAAATAATTCTTTATATACTGAACTACGAATATATGTTTAACCAACAAAGTTTTAGCATCAATTAAAGCTAACAAATCATAACCGCGACTAGGAATCATAATGTACAAATGCAACCTAACATTACATCGCGTATGAATAACAGTAACATCCTTGAAAAAAATTTCCCTACTGATCAAGGTAAGAGCTAACAGGTCATACAATACTCGATTATGTTCCCACTTTTCGAACATATTAGCAACAGGTAAAGCCGTATTATCTAACAAAATCCCTTAACAAAGTGACCAATCTATCAAAGATACCACCATCTTGAACTATGAATTGACATTATCTTCATCAAAGTGTCAATCGTTTCGAGTATAACAGCATTTGACCTATGAATAAACGTAGACATTAGCAAAAGTCTAGGGCAAACCTAACATTACTCAACAAAAACTTAACCTATGCTCACGTTTCTAACACATCATCGTCAGTTAACACAGTAATATCTTACAAAAACTCACCATTTCTCTAACAAAATGTTATTTTCACATTGTCATAGTAATATTTAACATAACGTACCTAACTTACGAATAAACAGTTTTCATTAACCAAGAGTATCTAAAGCAACACATTACCTTCCGAGAGAAAACCCAGGGGGATGCGCCCTTGAAAGGGTGTGAATCCTGCGAGGGGGGATCACCCGAAGGGGTGTAAGCGGGCTTTACCCTCCGAAGAGGGGTAAAGCCCGCTTACACCCCTTCGGGTGATCCCCCCTCGCAGGATTCACACCCTTTCAAGGGGCGCATCCCCCTGGGTTTTCTCTCGGAAGGTAATGTGTTGCTTTAGATACTCTTGGTTAATGAAAACTGTTTATTCGTAAGTTAGGTACGTTATGTTAAATATTACTATGACAATGTGGAAATAACATTGATTTGTTAGAGAAATGATGAGTTTTTGTAAGACATTACTGTGTAACTGACGATTATGGTTAGAAACGTGAGCATAGGGTAAGTTTTTGTTGGATAATGTTAGGTTTGCCCTAGATTTTGCTAATGTCTACGTTTATTAATAGTTCAAAATGATGTTAACTCGAAACGATTGAACTTTTGATGAAGATAATGTCAATATAGTTCAAGATGGTGGTATCTTTGATAGATTGTTCACTTTGTAAGGGTTTTGTTAGATAATACGGCTTTACCTTTTGCTGATATGCTCAAAGTTGGCGAACATATCGAGTATTGTATGACCTGTTAGCTACTTTACCTTGATCAGTAGGGAATTTTTCAGGATGTTAACTGATTATTCATACGCGATGTATGTTAGGTTTGCATTTGTACATTATATTCCTAGTCGCGGTTATGATTTGTTAGCTTTATTGAGGCTAAAAATTTTGTTGGTTAAGCATATATCTCATAGGTTAGTATTTATAAAGAACTTTCATTTTATTGTTATGTTTGTCCAAACATGATATTGAAATATGACTTGAATCAATAGATCAATAGATACATACGGGTGGGACGGGTAGGGGACTGCAGGGATGGTGTGTTTGATTTTACTGATTTACTGATTTTACTGCTTTAAAATCAGTTAACTATTACATTACTGTATATTATTCAAGAACTTATTTTTATGTTCTATGTTAGGATAAAATTTTGTTATTGTTTTGTATGCGTGGTTGGTTAACTTTGTTTATGTTGCAATTATCCTGGGCTGATTATGATATTTTAGACGAGGTTATGATAATTATTTTGTGAAATATTACGAATTGATGTAAAACATTTGTTTACGTTAGCATTATATTCTTTGTCAGTATGATGAATAGACAGGTTTATGATAAATTTTTGTTAAATATTACGATGTTAATGTAAAATTAACATTGATATGTTAGAGATATGCTTGAAAAGTGTGAATAGTTTACGTTTGTACGATGTGTTAGGTACTTTACTGCTGTTAAGTGCGGAAGTTTGTTAATGTTAGTGGTTTATTCGTACGTAAGGTGTGTTAGGTTTGGCGTTGTACATCATATTCTTAGTTCAGGTTATGTTATGTTAGCTTTAATAGATGTTGGAAACTTTGTTACGTTAGCATACTCTTCGCTGCTCTGTATGATAATTAAACAGGTTATGATAAATTTCTTGTTAAATTTACTGGGTCAATGTAAATTAACTGTTAATATGTAGGAGATAGTTTGGTAAAAGTATGATTAGGTTACGTTTTGTATGCAATGTCAGTTACTTTACAGGTGTTAAGTGTGGAACTTTGTTAATGTTAACAGTTTATTCATGCCTAAGTTGTGTTAGATTCGTCGTTGTACATTATTTTCTTAGTTCTGGTAATGCTATGTTAGCTTTATTAATGTGAAAACAATGTTACGTTAGCATATATTCGTTGGTTGTATTATAAGAACTCTATCTTTTGTACTATGTTATGTTGTTGTATGTTGTTTTATGAACGAGAATATATACCTTTTTGAACTGATATGTTCATTCGTTACGTCGATATTCTGTTTTAGCTTTCTTCGATTGGTGAAAGAAAGATTTCATTCATTTAAGGGATGTTCCTATCACTATTTTCTTCAGTAGGATGGTTTTTCACAGTGTTAATACGTTGACATCTCCCCGCTTCTCTACGCTTGTTGTTGATATCTTCATGAGGAGTTTCGTTATTCCCAACGATGTGTCATTTATATTTAATCGTAAACCAAATGGTGACTGCTACATTGCGTGTATTCCTGTCAGAGGGTCAAATAAAATAAAGTATATTGCATCACTTTATGCAAATGGTTAAGTATAAAATTCATTTTTCTGTTTAGAGTTGGTATTTCTTCTGAAAGGAGGCTGGGAGTCTAAAAGAATAAGCCTAAAAACTTTTACTTTATTTCTTTACTCATTAGGTTATTCATGATGGTTAGAGAGGTTGTGATACATTTTTTTATAATGTTACTGTGTCAATGTAAAGATTAACGTTAATATGTTAGAGAGATGTTTGGAAAAAGTATATAGATAGGTTACGTTTGTATGTAAAGTTAGTTACTTTATTGGTGTTAAGTGTGGAACTTTGTTAATGTTAACAGTTTATTAGGGCGTAAGTTGCGCTA
>JABUQX010007276.1:30000-82500 GCA_015478945.1 Trachelipus rathkii | reverse complement strand
ATATATATATATATATATATATATATAAAGTTGCGTACTTTACGCTTGTATTCATATATATAATATATATATATATATATATATATATATATATATATATATATATATATATATATATATATATATATATATATATATATAGTAAATCAAATGTCCCAAATGGTTTTGAGATTTTAGAGTACGAATAGATTGTTGCGAATAAATGTCCCAAAATTACTCATTTTTGGGATTTATTGTTTTTTTTGGGTATATCACTAACGAATACCCACGGGTAGTCCGCCCCGATGTCAGGAGTCGGGGCTCTCGGCCTCTAGGTGAACTACGGGGGCCCCTCTCCGGGGATGGTCTCCGGAACCCCGCTCTTTGGTTTTGGGTGTCGCGGGGTTCCTCCGACCATCCTCCGGGGTATGAAACGTCCCCTTCGTCCCCCCTTATCGGCTCCGAGCCCCCTAAAAAGGGTAAATACTCCATTTTAGGGGGCTCATGTTGACTCACTGTTCCGTAAAAATAGCCCCCTAAAATATACTGATAAACTGTGCCATAAAACTAGCCCTAACTAGCTATAAAAATAAATATATATATATATATATATATATATATATATATATATATATATATATATATATATATATATATATATATATAAAGAAGTAAAATTATATATATATATATATATATATATATATATATATATATATATATATATATATATATATATATATATATATATATATATATATATATATATATATATATATATATATATATATATATATATATTTAAATATTACCTCAACAAGTTTGACATTTTTGGACGGCTTGAAAAAAAACTTCAAATAGTTCATCTGTTGTAAACTTTTTTAGAAACTGCAATTTTCTTAAAAAGGCGATTAAATGATCTTTTTTCCTGCCTCTCTTAGGAATTAGTGACTTGACCTAAATTTTCTCAACATTTTAGCTTAAAATATATAAGTAAGGTACCTAACGAAAAGCTTAAATAAGTTAGTAAAACATGTTACCGGCACAACCCTATGTTGAAACTGAAAAATAATATTTTCCCATAGCATAGCCCATTTCATACCCTGTTGTCATTCTCATTATAATATTCGTATGTTGCCAGATTTTCCTTCCTCTATACCA
Organism: Trachelipus rathkii; assembly: GCA_015478945.1. NCBI lineage: Eukaryota > Metazoa > Arthropoda > Malacostraca > Isopoda > Trachelipodidae > Trachelipus > Trachelipus rathkii. Next base: position 81,360 of record JABUQX010007276.1, on the reverse strand, counting down.
ATATACAACATATATATATATATATATATATATATATATATATATATATATATATATATATATATATATATATATATATATATATATATATATATATATATATCGATATCGATAGATATTGATATCATATCAATAGATATCGATATCGATAGATATCGGTATCGATATATTATCGATATATCGAAATCGAAGGTCAGACAGAAACTTAATATAGCCATATATATATATATATATACAAACAAATATATAAATATATATATATATATATATATATATATATATATATATATATATATATATATATATATATATATATATATATATATATATATATATATATATATTACTGTATATATATATATATATATATATATATATATATATAAAGAATATAGTATATATATATATATATATATATATATATATATATATATATATATATATATATATATATATATATATAAGTATATATATATATATATTGTTTTTTTTTTTTACATGATAATACCACTCACGGGCAATGCCCTTTCAAAAGGGGGCCAAAAAAATAAATAAATAAAAAAATTTACATAAAGAAAACATTAAAATAAATGGAAAGTAACTCCACCCTGTCCCTTGCCTAACGCAATTCTCTCAGGTTGCGGGATTTAAATAGAGGAAGATTGAATATAGCGGGAAAAATAAAAAGAAGGCAAGGAGTTCCACAAAAACAGATGTGGCTGGAAAGAAGGGAGGTACCACAACGAGTGATCCTTGAGTCTCCAATATTCACGCAATATTCATGAGAGAACAAGGCAACCTCTTGTATTACGAGGGCGACGCAGTGGTGGGGGAATGCGAGAGGTCAATTCACTCGGAGCACCCGCCGTTGTAATACCTATAGAAAAGAGATAGGGGCGCCGACGTCACGACGCAGAGAAAGAGGGTCAAGGGGAGTCAGAAAGTATGGGACAGTTTATAAGCCTCTTAGCATAAGCTTCAACTCTATCCAAAAGGAGGGTGGAAACGGAACCACCCCCAAATGTGGGAACAGTATTCCATAAAGGGACGAATAAGACCTTTATAAAACTGGAGCATCTGAGCAGAAGAAAAAAACCGCAACCTGAACAGAATTCCCAGCTTTTTGAGGCCAATTTAGCAACCGATGTGATGTGAGGTCTCCAAGACAATTCACTATTTATGTTTAGTCCTAGAATGTTTATGTTGTTTACGGGTAAGACATTAGAGCCGTCAAAGGGGATAGGAAAGTTGGGAGGTATTTTAGAGAGGGAGATATGAAGAAGTTGAGTTTTCAAAGAGTTGAACTTCACAAGATTACGGTTACCCCACTGAGAAATTCCGACCAAATCGGCAAGAATTGAATCAGGAAAGCTGTAGACGAGGCAACTCTAGATATAAACGAGGGGAGCACAATTAAAATGAGTGGAAGAATGAGAGTTGAGTCATCGGCATAAGAGGAACAGAGTTAGAATTGCAGCTAAGAAGATCGTTGATGAAAAGAAGGAATAAAGTTGAGATAAAACAGAACCTTGAGGAACACCACAATTAATAAGAAAGGAAGAAGAGGTTGCTCCATCAACAAGAGCTGAAAAGGGAACGATCTGAAAGAAAACTAGACAAGAGTAAGCAAAGGAAGGAGGAAATCCAAAAGAAGGTAGCTTAGAGAGTAGCGACGCATGCCATACCCTGTCAAAAGCTTTAGATATGTCAAGCGCTACCACACAAGACTCACCATGATCCTTAAGGGCAGAAGACCATAGATCAGTGAGATAGGAAAGGATATCACCAGTTGATCTCGAACGTCGAAAACCATACTGACGATCTGAAAGAAGGGAATGAGATTCTATATGATCGAGGAGAGTCAAGGAGAGTTTCAAAGATTTTAGATAGAATACAAGTTAAGGCAATAGGACGATAGTTAGAAGGGACTGTGAGCGACCTACCTTTTTTGGGATTACTGGATAAAAGCGCGCTTCCAGCACTGAGGAAAAGTGTTAGTATTAAGGCATAGGGAGTAGAGTTGAACGAGGACAGGCGCCAGCTCAGAAGCACACTCCCTCAAAACACGAGGTGGAATGCCATCTGGGCCACTGGCCTTCCGGACGTTCATAGATCTCAGTATCTCATGTACTAGGGATGGCCAAAAAATATCGATATATCGATACCTCCTGGTAGGTGGAGCTGGTTATGAGTGAGTGTGAGCCAATTCGTCCATGGTGAACGGATGAAAAAAAGAAGACCATAGAGATTAGCTCTTTAAAGGAGTGTTAGAATAGAACCGTCAGAACGAATAAGAAGGGGAAAGGCAGATTTGCAGAAGTCATCATATGTTTTTGTCAAGATCCCAAAATGGATTTGTATAAGAAGGAGAATCAAGAAGGGCAGTATACTCCTTTAGTGGAAAGAACTCTGCCAAAGGTCGGAATATCCCGTATCGATTCCGCAGAGCGAAAATTAGTTAGAGTAATAGCAGAACGAGAGTTCTTCCAAGCTCTATACGCAATGTCACGCTCTTGGATGGCACGAGAACAAGAGCCATCGAACCATGGATTATGGGGAGAAAATGATTTAGTGGAAGATGGAATGAACCTGTTCATACCATCCGTGATCACGGCCCCTACCTTTTCAGCAGAAGCAGAGGCGTTCTCCGGAACAAAACATGATTCATTCCAGCGATAGTTGGCAAAAAAGCGACGCAATGCATCCCAATTAGCCCGATTAAAGTGCCAGAAAGTTCGCTTAGGGCAGGGCGGAGCTGCTGGAAATGAAGTGTTAAACTTTAGAGCAACAAGATTGTGGTCAGAATTACCGATAGGAGGAAAAATGGTGTATTTGTAGCGAGAAGGAGAAGTGGTGAAGCATAAATCAAGAGTGTTTAAGAATTGGTTAGGACGATCTGGGATGTGTGTAGGTTCTTTAATCAACTGTTCCAGATCGTTTAGAATACTGAATGTTTTGGCTTCCTTCCCACCTGAATCAGTATGAGAGGAGCCCAACCACTCAGTGTGGTGTACGTTGAAGTCCCCTAAGTAGACGACTTCGGCAGTTGGATGAGAAGAAGTAACAGTCTCGTGAGAAGTGGTAAGATATCTAAAAAGAGTCGGAAAATCTGTTCTATTAGGAGAGCAGTAGCAGAAACACAAGATAATGGTAGTAGTAGGGAGGCAGATTTTAAGCCAAAGAACATCGAAATTAGGAGATTCGAGATTTTCGAGACGTGTTACAGGAGTATTTATGTTAATGTAGGCACAGACTCCACCATTCAGTCGGAAATTATAAAATAGATTATAGTTAGAGATGTTTAAGTTGTTAGAGAAGGAGTCCTTGGCCAGCTGTGTCTCGGAAAGAAGTAAAATATTAGGATGAAAGGTAGAAAGGTGGTGTTCAACAGATTCATGATTGATGCGAAGACCACGGACATTAGCAAAATCAATAGAAAGCCCGCCCCTACGCCCACTTCCACCCTTCTTACCCCGAGCACGTGACCTCACCATTGCAAATCCCTTGAAAAAAGTGCAAACCGATTATATAAAAAAATATATGTATATATAAAATTAAAAAATATATATACTAGATGCTAAAACTAAAACTAATACAAATTATTAACAAAACCTAATAACAATAGTGATAATAATACTAACAATAACAAAACTAGAAAAAATATGAACAATTCAAATGATTTAAAAAACTTGATATCCAATAATAATAATAATAATAATAATAATAATAATAATAATAATAATAAATAACAATATAAAGATTAAAATAAAAATTATAATAATAATAATAATAATAATAATAATAATAATAATAATAATAATAATAATAATAATAATAAAAATAATAATAATAATAAAAAACAACAATAACAATAATAATAATAATAACAATAATAATAATAATAAATAATATAAATTAATTAATGACACACGTAGACACTAGATTAAAAATAAAAAGATAAAATAAATAAAAATAATAAAAATAAAAATTATGCCCTTAAAAAACCACTGATAAAAAAAAGATAAAAATACAGTAACTAAAAATTAATACCTAAAAGACACAATACTTAAGTAAAAAAAAAACACGTCAAATTTTTACAGCACTAAAAAAAAAAAAAAAATTTGGTAAAATTTTTAAAAAAAAAAAAACACCAACAGCTGAGAACACAAAAATACCTGTCGTAATAAATGAGCCAACTGCCTTCGCGAAACGGAGCTCCACAGCCCGATTTTTCTTTAATTTTACATAGTGTCTGGTTTTAGTTTCAAGTTTCAAAATAAAGCAGAAAGGAGCGTAATAAAATTTTGAGGCTTCACCAAGAGAAATCAAGCGAATAAATATAAATTCAAATATATACATTTATATAAAATAAATTTTCAATTTAAAATTTCGCATATTCAGAGACTCTCAAAATTCCAACGAAGGGCTCCCTCTGATATAAACAACAATCCTCCAGAATCAAACTCTTCCTTCAACACTTGTGGTTTCAAAACCTCTTTTCAATTTCTATGATAAATCTTCTCTTTGCTCCTTCCCTTCTCTTTTTAATGCGTCCGTTCACTACAGCAGTCGGCTCATATATCATATATATATATATATATATATAATATCATACATATATATATATATATATATGGTATATGAGGCATAGTATATATATAGTATATATATATATATATATATATAAGAGTATATATATATATATATATATATATATATATATATATATATATATATTTTGCTGTTAAAGTTATATTTATATATATATAGATAGAGATAAGGAGATTAAGAACTTACTTTATTAGTATTATATTTACTTAGAGAGGAAGCTCCTTGGATTCTTATTTAGTATTATGTTTACTGTCACTTCATTTTATTACCAAATGTACACAAATTAAAAACATTGCTAAAGACACTTTTTTTAATGAAATAAATTTTAAAAAGGAAAGCTAATTTTCGTCCCGACACATGGAATAGCAATCACTTGCAATTTACTATATATAGAAAACCAACATTCGCACCAAACTATATACATTGGCTATCTATTCATTCCCCAAACACAAAATTAGCTGTTCTGTCATCTCTATTTCTCCGTGCCTTTCGTATATGCTCTTCCCCTTTTCTAGCACAAGAAACTAAATACATCCACAATACTTTCAAATCACTTTACTATCCTGAGTTTTTCATCACAAAAGCATTTAACAAAGCAAAAAAGAGGTACTATAGCACCTTTCTCCCGAAAATAGCAACACCTCCTTTTACCAATTCCTCAATTACCATTCGTTAAAACAAATATTACCAAAAAATATTACCCTCATTCCATCAAATAACATTACCTTAAAAAACATTCTCAAACCCCCAAAACGAAAAGAAAATCTCCCCCAAAGCTGTATATATCACATCCCTTGCAATACTTGCAATAAAACATATATAGGTGAAACCATAGATTTGCAAAGAAGAAAAAATCAACATACAGATGACCTGCACAAGGACAGCATAAATTCAGCTTTAACAAGTCATAGGCGTAACACAGGCCATTCTATCAATATCAACAATATAAAAATGATCAGAAATATCAATCACACGAACCATCGCAAAATCATGGAATCCTTTTGAAGTGAAGTTAAGATAGATTTTATACAAAATGAATATCTGAAAACATCAAAATATTTCAACAACACCATGAAGAAAATAGCAGACCAACTGAAACACACCTGATCTGATGAAGATCAAGAAAGAAATCCAGTCCCTTAGCCTGAAGATAAGTCTCGCGTGTTTAATGAGTAAAAATAGTTTTTTAAATTTTATTTGTTTAAAAAAGTGTCTTTAACAATGTTTTTTAATTTGTGTACATTTAGTAATAAATAAAATGAAGTGATAGTAAAAAAAGGAATCCAAGGTTTCATCTATAAAGAAAATATATATATATATATATGATATAATATATATATATATATATATATATATATATATATATATATATATATATATATATATATATATATATATATATCAGTGGCGCAAAGCTGAGACATCAAACCTACAAGGTCAAAATTTATATATATATATAATATATAGCAGCAGCATATATATATATATATATATATATATATATATATATATATATATATATATATATATATATATATATATATATATATATATATATATATATATATATATATAAAAAAAACATAGAAAAAATATTTTTTAATAATTATAATAATACGTACCTATTTATTTGTATGAAAAGCTTGTTTACATTATATTTACCAAATAGACTTAATTTTAAAGCACATTTCAATTGAGTAATTTTCTTAGGCCTACCATTTTTTTAAAATAAAGCTGTGGTTTTATAGATAAGTTTTTAAAGCGTTTTTTCTTTAATATAAAATCTACACTTACTCCATTATGCATTTCTGATATTCTGATATTCAATATCAGAAAAATCAGACACATTCGATACAAAAATTTCAAACAAACTGCCACAAGCCACACATTTCGTACATATTTACGGGAAGAGAACGAAAAGTTTCATATATTTTCGATTATAGGTAAGACAGACTACCCGTTCCTTTATAACTTGATATAAAAAATGACGTCATTCGTCCGTCCGTAGCAAAGAATTTTACTCCTAAGATCAGAGTAGGAGCGAGAATTTCTAAATGAATTCAATTATTATTATAGCTATTATTATTGTGGTTGTTTATCTTTTAATTTATGATGCAAAATAGCTTCTTTTTTTAACTTTTATATAAAATTTTAATAATTTAGTATACTTTTACCATTTAATTTCAATTATTTAAAACCTAAAAATATTGGGTAGGAGCAACCTACCCGGCCTACATCATCAGGAATTTCTGGAAATATATATATATATATATATATATATATATATATATATATATATATATATATATATATATATATATATATATATATATATATATATATATATGTATATACTTTGTATATTTATATTTATACCCTACGCCCTCCGTGGGTGAGGAAATAGACCTGTAAGTGGGGTCCCAAGCTATGATATTACCAAAATGAAAAAATAAGTAAATAAATAGGAGAATAGGTTGTAGTTCGTGTAAAAAAAAAAAACCTTATGAGAAGTCTGAGCCGGAGCCAGAGCCGGAGCAGGAACTGGATCTAGAAACACACATTTAGTATGACATATGAGGTGTCAATCTAAATGTTATCTGATACATAGGTTTGAACACCCTTAAGATAGGGTTCCAAAAGGAAAAAAGTAGAAGCGCTCGGAGGGCTTAACAGAGGATGCTGAATGAAGGAAGACTAAGGAATCCAGGAGAATCAGAACTGTCAAGATCCGCATTAAATTTGACATCCGAATTCGCAATTCATGATTTTGAAATTCCGCTTCCGCATCCGCAACTATTAAATGCGAATGTGTAAAATATTAAAAGTTATTAATTTGTTTTCTAGAGTTTGATTAATTTTTTGGATAGTATGTATAAGAAAATTATTTTTTTTTTATTTCATATATATATATATATATATATATATATATATAGTTTTTTTTATATATATATATATATATATATATATATATATATATATATATATATATATATATATATATATATATATATATATATATATATATATATATATATATATATATATATATACTTTATATTAAAAGCCCTTGGAATGTTGAAAATGAACACTTAGAAAATCTTACACTTTAATTGCATATAAAATATTTAAAAGAACATTATAAAATATATACACAGATAACGAGCTTTCACCTCGTCACGCGAGGTCTCTTCAGGTTATGAAAATTTACTTATTATGAAGTTCGCAGGATGGAAGATCAATTTAGTTGGTTTTTTATTTTCTTCGTTGTGTTGTTGAAAAAGTTTGACGATTTTAGGTATTCATTGAGGATAAAATCCATCTTAACCTCACCAGGATATCTATTGTAGTTTTCGATATTATATATACAGAAAGACTCCACGATTTTACGATGGCCTGTATGACTAATATTGGTCACAGAATTGAAATTGTTTATGTTGATAAGATGATTACAAGTGCGCCTGTGGTGGGTAAGAGCTGAGTTTATATTGTCTTTATTCAGATCATCTGTATGTTGAGATTTTCTTCTTTTCCAATCTATTGATTCTCCGATGTAGGTGAGGTTGCATGTGCTGCACGGAATGTGATAAATACTGCTTAGGGAGTGGCTTTCCTTGCGTTTGGGAGGTTTTAATATGTTAAGATGGATTTTATCCTCAATGAATACCTAAAATCGTCAAACTTTTTCAACAACACAACGAAGAAAATAAAAAACCAACTAAATTGATCTTCCATCCTGCGAACTTCATAATAAGTAAATTTTCATAACCTGAAGAGACCTCGCGTGACGAGGTGAAAGCTCGTTATCTGTGTATATATTTTATAATGTTCTTTTAAATATTTTATATGCAATTAAAGTGTAAGATTTTCTAAGTGTTCATTTTCAACATTCCAAGGGCTTTTAATATAAAGTAAATATAACACTACGTACAAGTAGTTTCATAAAAGATATATATATATATATATATATATATATATATATTCTTATATATATATTCTATTATTTACATATATTATATATATACATTATTTTCTAAAAATATATATATATATATATATATATATATATATATATATATATATATATATATATATATATATATATATATATATATATATATATATATATATATTTTATTAAAACATATATATATATATATATATATATATATATAAATATATATTATTATTATATAAATATATATTATATATATATATATATATATATATATATATATATATATATATTCTTTTTCCTCCATTCACTTTCCCCAGATGTGGGGTAGGGTGTGCGTAGCATGCACCAAAATAGGATAGTTAAGTAAAAGAACATGAAGTAAGTAGAAGGGAATGCCCCTGACCCCACCTTACCATCGCCGTAATACCCTTTAGTGAGAGCTCGTCGCAGTAAACAAAATCCACCCTAGGTCTTCACAAGACCGCAACAGACTTTCACTGTGGTGTCTCGTCAATGTAGGGCTCATCCCTTAGGCCAGGTTCACAACTATATCCTCTTACAAAACCCCGTCATTCACTCCTATTATGTACCTTTCTTCTCGACTCGGCCAAACTCACATTTCTTTCCTTCAGACATTCCTTTACTGATTCAATCCACCTTTTCTTCGGTTTCCCAGGATTTCGATTCCCAGGACACTCACCACTATACATCCATTTAGCCAACCGAATATCATCCATTCCTTCCATATGACCAAACCATCTCAGTGTACTCTCGTTTATTCTCTCATTTACGTATTTCTTCACACCACGCAACTCTAGCAAGTACATTAATCATTTCATCAATTCTTTTCACACCTAACACGCCCCTAAGATTATCCCTCTGAACAGATTGTACATTAGATTTATACCTCTCATTCCACATCTTAGTTTCACCACTAAGCATTAACACCAGTAACAACATACACTTATGCAAAACCCTAGAGCACTCAAAACGTAGTCCCTTTGTATTCATAAGGGATTTAATTGCACAAGCCACCGTCCTACCATTCACAACTTTCCTAGTACACTCTGCATCGTCAGTTTCTTTTCATTCAACATATAGCCTAAATATTTAAACTGATATACTTGTTCCAACTGCTCGCCATCCATCATGATTTCACACCGCAAACTCCCCTTCCTCACTACCATCACCTTACTCTTATCTACACTTACTTTCAAACCCATCTTTTAACGCACTCTGCTAAACCTCTTTAGCAATCCTCTCAAACCTTTTTCAGATTCTTCACAGAAAACCATTTCATCAGTCTACAATAGGCCAAAGCGCCCTGCACTCTCCTCTGTTTTTCATCATTCTAACATCTTCCCCTACCACCCTTATCTCTAGTTCTTTCACCACCCCATCCATATACAAATTAAATAGCCAAGGAAACATAGCAGATAATTCCTCTCTCCATTATTAATATTAAACCATTAACTTTCAACTCCATTTATTCCTACACACTCTTTGCTATCGCCATAATGCTCATACTTTTGATTCCATTCAGAAGCCTACCACCAACACCATATATCACTAACACCTGCTACAGAGCTGTCCTACTAATCCTGTCATACGCTTGTTGTTTGTCCATAAGCTCCAAATACAATTTATTCTTTTTCTCTCATTTTCTCAATCATTTGTTTCATTGTGAAGATTTAATCTACACAACCTCTCTCAATTCAAAATGCACCTTTTTCTTCGCCAATCAGTCCTTCGGTCACTCGATGCACGTTTTCAACCAAAATACCACCATATATCTTTCCTACATCACTCAATAAACTAATTCCCCTATAATTCCTACAGTTCCCCTTTTCTCTCTTACCCTTATATAAGGGTATTATTACTGCTCTCCTCAAATTCTTCTGAGCGATATCCTCCATAAACGCTTTGTTACACAACCTCTATATCCAATCACCCACAATCTCGCCTCCATTCTTGATAATTTCACTAGTAATTTCATCTATGCCTGCAGATTTACCATTCTTCTACTTTATCTTTCTACCTATTACCTCTTCCCTATTAGATATCTCATTCTCAAAATACCTATTTCTTCTTACACTATGAAACTCACACACATTCACTATCACCTTTTCATTATTGTCAATGTTATACACTTCATCGGTCACGAAAGTACTATCCCTATTTATTATTCTGTGAAGATTCCCCTTTCTTAACTTTTCGTACTTCCTTCCAGAAGAAATTCCTATTCCCTTGTAAGTCCCAATCCATCTTTCTTCCAAACTGTTCATTTAAATCATTTTTCCTCCTCCTATATAAATATTTCTATACACCTTTCCTTTGAGACCTCATCATTGGCTCTTAGCGCATTCGACCAAGACTCCTTTTTTACTTTTAACGGTTTGCATCACCTATTAACATTTTTACTTCTTACTTTACCACTTCCACATACTTTTCATGCACTACTAACGAAGGCTTCCTTAGTTTACGTCTAGAATTGTTCAGTTTCATCTTGTTCACATTCATCTGATTTATTTGCAAGTGCTCTCGCATATTTTTCCTTATAATCTGGTTCATTTAACTTCTCACTTTTAATTCTCCCCACTTCCTTATCTCTTTTTTCAGCCTCCATGCCCCCCCCCTAACTTAATCTTACATAAAACAACATAATGATTTGATATTCCTATCCTCAACTCCCTCACTGATTTAATGTCCATCACATACTTCAACATTTTCTTCCCCAACACAAAATCAATCATACTTTTCACTTCGATACCATCTCTACCGGCCCCAACTCTGGTATACTTATGAATTCTCTTGTGCCCGAAGAATGTATTACACACATACCTAAGGTATCCTACTTTCGATCGAGAGGAAGTGCGTTTCTGCAATACTTTCGAAGCGATGATGGATTTGTGTATTGCCATAACGTACGTGGTTTAATTTAAGAGTTGGGAATTTCAGCCTATAACGCAACTGAATGACGATTGTTCATCAATAGTTCAAAGCGGAGCTTGAAGTGTGTCCTCCTCCACAATGGAAATTTATTTGGTTCAGTCCCAATAGGCCATTCAGTTTGTTTGAGTGAAGAATATGAAGACATAAAGAGAGTCATTGAAAAGTTGCAATATTACATGCACCAATGGATTATCTGTGTTGACCTTAAAATGGTGTGCTTCCTCCTTGGCCAGCAACGCGGATACACCAAGTATCTATGTTTTTTGTGTATGTGGGACAGCAGAGCTTGTGAGAAGCATAAGGTGTAGTCGAATTGGCCCCCAAGATCTGACCTGAAGCCTGGTGATCCTAACATTCTACATCAGCCCCTTGTCGACAGAAAGAACATAATATTTCCACCTCTGCATATAAAACTCGGTCTCATGAAACAATTTGTTAAAGCTTTGCCAACTGAAGGAGACTGTTTCAAGTATCTCATTTCGGCATTTCCTAGCCTGTCATTTGAAAAGATAAAGGCCGGTGTGTTTGATGGTCCACAGATTCGGCAGCTCCTTAAAGATGAACATTTCATGGGAACAATGACAGAACTTCAAAAGAATGCTTGGTTGGCATTCAGAAACATTGTCAAAGACTTTCTTGGAAATACCCGAGCACAGAATTACACCAAAATTGTCCAGCAACTCTTGGAGAGCTTCAAAATGCTTGGTTGCAACATGAGCATCAAATTGCATTTTTTACATAGCCATCTTGCTAACTTCCCGAAAAATCTTGGTGCAGTCAGTGATGAGCAGGGTGAGCGATTCCACCAAGATTTGAAGGTGATGGAGGCACGGTATCAAGGTAAATGGGATGTACATATGATGGCTGACTATTGTTGGAGCATGAAGCGAGAATGTCCACAGATTAAACACTCCAGGAAAGCTGTTAGAGAAAATTTTTACCTTAATATTATGTTTACCGATCGAAATTTAACTTGCAGTAACTATATGTAACTTTTGTATGAATAAAACTATTTTGTGAACAGTATATTTGGTAAGTTTTTCCCTTTATCTTCCTTTATATACACATTTTGTATGACATTTGAGACAAAAAAAGGGTATACTGTAACTTAAAAAGTTGACGTGATAGACAAAAATTGAGGTTGTTTTCGTATTCAGAGGCCAAAAGTTGGTCAAAAACAAGTCACAGATCTAAGACAACGAAATGGATGTTCCTGAAATATAGATTATAGAGGCTTTATTTAGACAAGTAAAATATTAGAATGGAAAGAGAATTTAGTAAGTTGAAAAACACTCAATGGCAACCAAGTTACACATTAAGTTGCCAAATGTTCCCATATCCAGTAATTCAGTCCCTATATTTATAAAATCGGTAGGTCACATGATGAAATATTTTAAAATTTTTGATAAATTTGGTTAATTTAATTTAAGTTTTTGCAAAGTGTTGGTATGTGAGCATAGGTATATGTATGTATGATATATTAAGAATGAAAGGTTTGGCCTCACGTAACGAAAGTGTGCAAAGCTAAAGGTATTTCTTGATGAGTATTGTTATTTTCTGAAAGTGGTTAACTTTATTGCGTAATGTTTTGTGAGCATGACAAAACTTGTTAGGCTATAAAGTCTCTTCGTAAATACATGTTAGTATGTGAAGCAATGATTATGTTAGTGTGTGAAGCAATGATGAAATGTTTGTGAATGTACTTTATGTTCAGCATTTGTAAATTTATATAATAATATAAAACTTTTTTTTCAGTTTCCATGTACAAAGAACTTCTTTTTAATGTTATTTTTAAACAACATGAGAGATTGAATTACAATAAATGCTGGTATATATATATAACATGAATCAATTGATCAATTCATCAAGGAGAGGTGGAAAGGGTTGGGTGGGCGGGAATTCGTAACTTCTTTACTGTTTAGGTTAAGAAAAATATTTTTCGTTATAAACATAAAAAAGTCAAATAAAATAGAAAGTCCCCAATAAAGTTTGTAAAAAACAAAATATTTATAAATTAAAAATAAAAGCAAATGTAAAATAAAAAAGTAAAATGTATAATAAAACTTATAAAATAATCTCTCCTTAACCAGGTTCCTCCCCAAAATATAAAACTAAAGTTTCTTAAAAGAAAATATAAATAACAAAGTTAACACTAACAGAAAGAAAACGAGATATAAATAAAATATATTAATGTTAACGCTTGCTAAAAGAAAACGTATTAAATATATGAAAATAAATAAAAATATATATATTACAGCTTAAATAAAATATGTTAAAACATAAAGGTTAACAATCAACTCAAAGAAAACGGAATGTAAATGAATATCAATAGAACAGGATCAGTTGTGTGAACATTGCATTATATAAAAAGTTGTGTACTTTTTAAGTGTTGCTGTACAAACGTGATATTGTTTAATTAGGTAAAGTTAGATCATGTTAGATTAGATTAGGTTGGGATATGTTAGGTAGGTTAGTTTAAGTTAGATTAGGTTAGGATAAGTTAAAAAATAGAGAGAGAATAGAGAAAGAGATAGGCAGATAGAGGTTAGGTTGAAAGAAAAAATGTAGAAGGAAAGAGTAAGAAGTAAAGAGTAGTTATAATTAACAAGCTAGGTGTATTAGGTTAGTATGTTTGGTTATGTTAGGAATGGTCAGGTTAGGTTAAGTTATGTATGATGTCGAGAATTATATATATATATATATATATATATATATATATATATATATATATATATATATATATATATATATATATATATATATATATATATATATATATATATATATATGGATAGAGAGAAGTAAAAGGTCGTTATTATTAGCAATGATACTTTAGTAACCAAGCACGTATTTATTGTTAGCTCATTTTCCCAGTCATAATTTAATTTTTATCAGTGAAACTCCATTTTGGGGCAATCGGCCCCACCTTATGTGTGGTCTTACCATGGCTGATACTCCTGGATTCCTTTGTCTTCCTTGATTCAGCTTCCTCTGTTAAGCTCTTTGTGCGTTTCTCCTTTTTTCTCCTTTTTTCTTATGGACTTCCTTCTTGGGGGTGCTTAAACACTCAATAAGGGTTTAAAATCCATGAAATCGGATTCTACGTACCCGACAACATATAGATTGAAACCTCACATGTCATTCCTTATTTGTGTTTCTAGATCCGTTTCCTGCTCTTGCTCCGGCTCATGATCCGGTTCCTGATCCGAATCCTTTTCAGTCTCCTCATAAGGTTTCTTTAAATTGTCAACGACCTATTCTCATATTTATTTACTTATTTTTTTAATTTTGATAATACCGTAACTTGGAATCCCACTTACAGGTTCCATTCGATTCCCTCCCGCACAGGGCGTAGATTATAAGCATGTATTTAGAATTGTTAATTAACCTATTTATTTCTCATTTTTTCAATTTTGATGTTGGTATAGCCACTGCGCCCTATTTTTAGGGGTTTGCACCCCTCCGGGGGTGTTCGGAACCCAAACCTTGTTTGAGAATAGGCAATGACGTCCAAAGTAGGGGATAAAATACCATGAAAAAACGAATGGAACTATTAGAAATGGTATCCCGATCATTTGAAACCTTAGAAAATCATCATCATGGAACTCGGAGCTTTCCTCTCATTTGCGGGCTAAGACCCGAATTGAGGCTCAATACCTCCGAAAACGGTTTTGTCGTCCTTGAAAAGGGGTTTCTCGACCTCGAAAATCCCTAATTTAACGTATCGAACATCAAAAACATTTTTTCCTCCTAATCCGGCTACGCTCCGGTTCTGAAGATACGAAACCCCGATTCTCGAGTCTAAAACGGTTCGTCGCTCCTGAACTGCAATGCTGCATATGAAAAAATCCACCTAATTCCAACTAAGTGAGGGAAAATTATCAGCTGCTGACTTGACGTCCGTCACACGTCGATCTCGGTATACATACCATTGACAGTCATTTGGCCTAACTGACATTTATTTGAATTGATATTTTGCCGATGATGAATTCGGTTAGGTTAGGCCAGGTTAGATTAGGTCTGTTCGGCCAAGTGTCTGGGTACCTATGAATTTTAATGTGAATTTTTTTTTTTTTTTTTTTTTTTGCAGTTTGTGAGTTACAACTCGAACATTTCAGACATATCGAAGCGTATCACAGACCATTATTTATTTGCTCTTTCTTATTCCTTTTCATTGTTCACTTGGGCTCAAAAAGTTATTGTACTCGAGGAGGATCTTTTTGTTTCCGACGATTTTTTCAGGTACTAATTTAACAGTGAGCAAAATATGTAAAATATCTTTTATTATTATTATTATTATTATTATTATTATTATTATTATTATTATTATTATTATTATTATTATTATTATTATTATTATTATTATTATTTATATATATATATATATATATATATATATATATATATATATATATATATATATATATATATATATATACTATATATATATATATATATATATATATATATATATATATATATATATATATACTCTCTATATATATATATATATTATATATATATATATATATCTGCTGCGGCCGTGGAGCTCAACACTACCACGGCAAGGGGCCATCTAACCTTGGAGAGGTGCAGCAGCTTAGATCGACCAGAAATGCTGCCCGGGGACCGTTGAGGGATCCCTGTAACCCAATTGGGGGGCTATAGTTTTCTGGAAGATACTAAATGGTGGTCCTGGGAAACTGCGACAGGCCCAGCTAGCCGGCAGTGGATAAAAATAGCTCAAGATGCGCAAGTGAGGCCTCGGAACCCTGACGGATTTTTTCGGTTTTTGACTAGGCGTGAAAATGGACAACGATTTCGACAACGCAATTTGAACTTACGCATGGGAACTATTAATATAAGTAAGATGGAGGGTAAGGAAGAGGAGGTAGTGGAGCTAATGGATGAGCGCAAATTGGACGTGTTGGGAATTTGTGAAACGCATATAACTGGACAGGGCATCCGTAATCTGCATAAAAACTATCAGATGTATTATAAGGGTAGAGATGAGGGAAGAAAATATGGAGTGGCGGTAATTCTGACACCGGGCTTGGCTGGTAGAGTGGAGGATGTGATATACAGTAGTGAGAGGGTCGTGGCGGTGGTGCTGAGGTTGGAAGGTAGGAGTGTGGGAGTAATACAAGTCTACGCCCCGCACCAGGGTAGACCACAAGAAGAAAAAATAGCTTTTTACGAACAACTACAGAATACCTATGATGGAATAAATGCAGAGGAAAAATTCTTATGGGTGACTTTAATGCTCATGTAGGAGTGGAGAGATATGAGTTAGAGACGGTGATTGGAGCTTTTGGAATTGGAGAGAGGAATGCTGAGGGAGAACGACTCTTGAATTTTGCGATGGAAAATGGTCTTTCAATCATGAACACTTTTTATGCGCACAGGAATTCACACAAATGGACGTGGTACCGATGGAACAGTGTGTTAGAGGAATATACAGATAAGTCGATGATTGACTTAATTCTCGTGAACAACAGGAAAGTTATGACGGATGTAAAGAGTGTCCCCTCTGTATCCTTGGACTCGGATCACAGGTTGGTGATAGCAAAGTTGTGTATGAGGAGACCGATGTATACAAAGGCCCTTGTGAGAGAGAGGTTTGCGGTGGAAAAATTAAAAGAGGAAGGAGTGATTGAAGCACTCCAGAATAAAATAAGAACTTGTAAACCGAGAGATGACGTGGATTTCGAGGGTGTGGAGGAGGAGTGGGAAAATTTTAGGAATAAGATGGATAACTGCGCGAGAGAAGTATTGAACATCAAAAAGATGGGCGCAGGGAAGAAGGGTACTGTCTGGTGGACGGAGGAGGTGGGACGAGCTATAAAGGAAAAAAATAAAGCGTTTAGAAGTTGGATGAAGGAGAGAAGCCCAGAATCTAGAGTGGAATATGTAACCCTTAGAAATAGAGCCGAAGTATTGAAGAGGGAGGCTCAGAATGAGTCTTGGGTGCGAATAGGTGAACAACTGAGACAAGATATGACCGGAACTAAAAAACTAATATATAATATGGCAAAAAGATATAGGAAACAGGACTCGTCGGCAGGACACTTAGTTAAAGACAAGGAAGGCAGATTGAAAATAGAACCAGAGGAGGTTAATGATAGATGGAGCGAGTATTTTTTCGAATTATACAATCCAAATATAGAGGAGGTCGAACGGCGAGGGGAAGAGCAGAGGATCAAAACCAGGTTGATGTCGCTGTTGAACAACAAGCGGGTGTGGAAAATCCAAATAATGAACAGATAATATCAATGGAGGAAGTGGAGACCACAATAAACAGTATGAAGAATGGTAAGAGTACAGGTATCGACGGATTACCTGTCGAAATATTTAAGGGAGGGAAGGAGGTGGTGCAGTGGATGTGGAGACTGTTCAACGGATTTTGGAGAGAGGAAAGGGTACCAGAGGAATGGGGAAGGCAATAATATGTCCAATATTTAAGAAGGGAGACAGAGGTGAGTGTTCCAACTATAGGGGGATATCTCTTCTGCCCCATGCTTTGAAGATATATGAAAGGATTTTGGAGAGGAGACTTAGAACGAGTGTGGAGAATAAATTGAATGAGGCCCAATATGGTTTTAGACCGGGAAGAGGAACCACCGATTTGATCTTTAGCTTGAAGATGGTGATTGAGAAGAGTTGGGAGTGGGATAGAGACATCTATGCTGCTTTTATAGATCTAGAGAAAGCGTTTGATAGTGTGCCGCGGGAGAAGTTGTGGGAAACGCTTGGAAATCCGTATTATGAGGTTGAACCCAAGTTAATAAGAGTGATACGTAGTCTCTATGCCACTAGTAAGAGTGCTGTCAGAGCGTTTGGCTTAGGAAAATGGTTCCATGTACAAGCGGGAGTGAGACAGGGAGGAGTGTTGTCTCCTCTGCTGTTTATCATATATATGGATGGGTGTATCCGAGAGGTTGGTTTGGAGGAGGATATCGGAATTGCTATGGCATATGCAGATGACATAGCAGTGGTGACAAGTGACAGAGCGACTCTGCAGAGAGCGTTGGATAGGTGGGGAGACATATTGCATAGAGAAGGATTAAAAATAAATAAGGAAAAGACGGAGGTGATGAAGATCTCTAGAGAAAGAGAGGTGCTTGACATCGTGATAGAGGGGGAAAGGTTGAAGGAAGTGGAAAAATTTAAGTACCTGGGTGTTACTGTAAACGTGGATGGAGAAATGGCTGGAGAGATTGAGGAGCGTATAAACAGGTTTTCGAGGAGTGTGGGACAGCTGTATGGATTGCTGAAAAACAGGCATGTACCGAGGGATGTTAAGGTTTTGATATATACGACAATACTAAGACCTACTCTCGTATATGGGTCGGAAGCTTGGACCCTTACCACCAGAACAAAAAGCAAGGTTGTGGCAGCAGAAATGAGAGTGCTGAGACTGATAGCGGGAGTGACGAGAAGGGAGCGAAGAAGAAACTCGGAGCGAGCTTGGAATAGAACCCATTGATTGGTTGATAGAGAGACAACAGCTAAGGTGGTATGGCCATGTCCGAAGAATGAATGAGGAGAGATACCCTGCGAGATTCTACGACTGGCAGCCAGAAGGAAGAAGACCTGTTGGGAGACCAAGAAGAAGATGGAGGGATGGCGTTGCAGCGTCGATGGTGAAGCGAGGAAGATCTATTGCCGAGGTGGAAGAGGAAGGATTCTACCAGACAGATCCGCATGGAGGGCTTTACAGAGGGACTGTACCTAATCTCGCGCTTGGTGAGAAAGAGAAAATATATATATATATATGAGTCCACGTTTACCTCAGTGGGTTAAAGCGAGCTTTTTTGGCTCGCCCTCAGAACGTGGATTCCCTCTCAGTTATGGGTTCGGGTCCTCGTTCGGCTACTTGAACGGACACAAAAAATTGTCTTTAGTAGATTTTCTGTTATTGCATTACAGTTACACGACACTAACTATTACACTAATCTCAATACACACATATCACTACCAACACATACAACAGAACAATCTATTCACATACAAATCACTCTTCTTATACTTCTCGCATTGGAAAGGCGGCGAACCCACGCTCTCGGTGACAAGCACTCGGACTGCGTTGCGCTGAAGCAGGGCTTGCTATCGGGCTCTGCAACTATCCTCGCACGTAAATATAATACGCACCGCATGGTAAATCGCTACATATATTTTCACCATGACCAAATTTCCGATCTCGGGATTTGCGGTTTATGTGGTGAAATAAAATAGAAATAAGTATATATATATATATATATATATATATATATATATATATATATATATATATATATATCATATATACCTATATATATATATATATATATATATATATATATATATATATATATATATATATATATATATATACTTTCAGTTACTTTTCTCAGTTGGCCTCATTATTGGATAAGGACAAATCTTTATATTGCATCTCGGCGTGGAATGATTTTGGGTTTTCTCAAACGTCATCAAACATTCAATCAGTCCGAAGAACGGACACAATCCTGGATTGGGATGGATGTTGTCGCGTAAATTGTTTCATGAACTGCAGCCCAAATGGCCGGATCCAAAGGGGGTTAGTTACAACTTCCACTTGAGCGATGAAAATAAAATAATTAATATATTTATTCATTAAACCGAGATAATTCTAAATTACATCTCAGTAATATGTTTAAAACATTCATGTTTGATTTTCTTTCTTGCAAGATGATTCGTTCTTTTCACATTCCACGTTACCTCTTCATATCGATAACCTGGCCAGCCTCTAGAAGAGCCTCAATCCATATCTCAAAA
Source organism: Trachelipus rathkii (assembly GCA_015478945.1). Lineage (NCBI taxonomy): Eukaryota > Metazoa > Arthropoda > Malacostraca > Isopoda > Trachelipodidae > Trachelipus > Trachelipus rathkii. The sequence goes on along the minus strand of JABUQX010007276.1, from coordinate 61,046 downwards.
ACTACAACAGCTACCGGGAAAAGGAATACATCGCTGGAACCCTGTCAGAAATTTTACCGAGCTGTATAAAAAAAAAAAAAAAAAAAAAAAACATATCTCGAAAACTACAAAAGCTGCAGGGAAGGAATGCGTGTTTGAAATCCTTGTAAAAGTTGTTTTGGAAATATAAAAAAAAAAAAATTAAACAAAAATTGGCTATTTTTTTTTTTTTTTGAAGATGGGACATAATTTTATATATATATATATATATATATATACCCACTATATATATATATATATATATATATATACATATCTTCTCTATATATATATATATATATATATATATATACTCCCTCTCTCTCTCTCTAAGTATTACACGGCAATTTAGGGGGCTCGAGCCGACGGGGAACACAGGGGGGGACGTTTTCCATACCCCGTAGGGGAGGGGCGGAGGAACCCCCGCGACACCCAAATACCAAAGAGCGGGGGTTCCGGAGACCCTCCCCGGAGGGGGGGAAATAGTCTGGAAGCAGAGACCCCCGACTCTGCCATCGGTGCGGTATACCCTTGGGGTATTCTTTTAGTTAAAAAAAAAAAAGCAAAATTTAATAGAAAGTCTATTTATTTTAACGAGTAACCAATAAAAGGTCTTTAAATAGGCTCTCTAATCATATTACTATAATTATTAATAATTTTTTTATTTTTTTTTATTTTTTTTACTTTTTTCTATGTAAAATTTTACCAGGATTCCAAAAATGTATTCCTTTTTGCTGTAGCTATTGTAGTTTTCCGCACTAAAATTGGACCAGCATTCTAGCAATGTATTCCTTTTCCCGGTAGCTGTTGTAGTTTTTGAGATATGGATTGTGGCTCTTCTAGAGGCTGACCCGATAACCTTATCTAGAACAGTCCTCCCTGTCAAATTAATTTTACTCTTTTTTCCACCTTTTTTGCCAGGGACTTTCGTGCACTTTCCTCTTCCCACAATGAGACCCATCTTCTCTGTCCTAAGACTCGCCAATATCCCTTTTAAAGTCTCTGAACAGTATATTAAGATTTGGTTTTGAGAAAAGATAATTAGTAAAGAAAATATTAATAATAATAATTTTTATTATTATTATTATTAGCAGTAGTAGTAGCAATAATAATAATAATAATAATAATAATAATAATAATAATAATAATAATAATAATAATAATAATAATAATAATAATAATAATAATAATAATAATAATAATAATAATAATAATAATAATAATAATAATAATAATAATAATAATAATAATAATAATAATAATAATAATAATAATAATAATAATAATAATAATAATAATAATAATAATAATAATAATAATAATAATAATAATAATAAATGTGATTTTAGTGTTATTGACAATAGATTTTGACGAAATATAATAGGAAGATTTTTTGAAGTTTAAAGAGGACGGGAAATCCCTTAAAGCAGCATCCCTGTAACGAACCAATAGCGCGAGAGCAACAAGAGTTATTGAGTTTATCGAGTTTTAATTGAAGTCAAAGTAAATTGATTGTAGAGTTCTATGCCAGAGAGAATTGCTTTGGTTAAGTGTCAGCCAGAGGCGGCTCGTGGTCAAAATTCTTGAGTAGGAAAATCAATATATATATATATATATATATATATATATATATATACTATATATATATATATATATATATATATATATATATACTATATATATATATATATATATATATATATATATATATATATATAACCTACAACTCAGGAAAAAAAAATTTAGTAATTTATAATAAAACTTAAATCGAATACAATTCAATATCCCCGTATTTATAAAACTAGAGCTCAATTTTATTAAAAGCGCACAAAATCAGTAATAAATTAATATTTACTAAATAATATGAAAAGCTTTGTGTACTAACTCCAACTCCACACTGAAACATTCTCCTTTGAAAAGTAAACTACTGGGTCTACCGAGGCAAAATTAGCTAGTGGCCTGAAGGGAGTCTGACTCAGCAGAGTATGGCAGACTCTCGTTGGAAAGAATGAGTCGATGATTCTATATGAAATTATGAATTAAAAAAGTCGGTATAAGAGATGATCAAGTTATTATAAAATTAGGTATTAGTTAATTATTGATATTATATTATTAATAATATTATTATTATTTCTTTTTAAAAAAATGACTGCTACTTGGTCGGTCGGCAAATTATGAAGTTGCCTATCCATATAGGAAAGGAACTATTTTTGACTCAAGAGAAATAAGAGTTGCCACCAATCGCTAATATTAAAGGGAATCGAGTAGAAATTTCTTTCGGCAGCTTATAAGTGTTTATTTTTTTACATACACACACACAAACACACAAACACACACACACACACACACACACATATATATATATATATATATATATATATATATATATATATATATATATATATATATATATATATATATATATATACTATATATATATATATACTTTTTATTATTTTTTATGTTCACTAAGGTAAGTAGGAGAAGAGAAGAGAAGAGAAGAGAAGAGAAGAGAAGAGAAGAGAAGAGAAGAGAGAGAGAGAGAGAGAGAGAGAGAGAGAGAGAGAGAGAGAGAGAGAGAGAGAGAGAGAGAGAGAGAGAGAGAGAGAGAGAGAGAGACCTTCCGTTGAAGAAGTAAAATTATTCCAAGTGATATCAAAGAATTAGCCTCCGTCGTGTAACCAGTTTGCGGCAATAAAGTGCCACTAAGGAGGGAGCTTTTCCTTCGGAGGACATAAAGTGATGAACAAGATACAGAGATTGAGGTAATCGGGGAGAACCAGGAACGAACGAGTTTAACAACATAAAGAGAGTATTGAAAGATAAGACAAGGTCTATGATATTATTAGGTTTATCTCGAAGACGATCAGGAAGGAATCGAATATAAGTTAGTTACACGATCAGCTCGAGGTTATGGTGAATAGAGAAACGGTAGACTAGTTCACCAGATGAACCTTGTTATATATATATATATATATATATATATATATATATATATATATATATATATATATATATATATATATATATATATATATATATATATATATATATATATATATATCTCTTTTTTTTCACTCAAACACTATTTATTTTATTATTTTATTAAGATCACAAACATTTTAATGCAATTTAGATGGATAAATATTTAGTTACACTCTTCGTGACTAATCCTAGCTTTCGTTAGGTATGTCACCTAACCTCCTCGGGGTCACACATCACTAGAGTGAAGAATTTTGGATGATTTCTTCTTGACTTTACTTACTAAGACGGTTGGTCCTGGTTTGATGAATTATTAGCTCGTTCCAAGTTATTTAGAATATTCCGGCATGATTTTGATGATTTTAAGGCTTCATTTATGTTATCGTCTATGGAGTAGTTACCTCGGTCTCTATTAAAGTTGATTGTATTTTTAATTGCATATGATTCATAAAATTTACGGAATTTGTGGTTTTTTATTGTTTTTATTATTTTGTTGCTATTAATTCCAATCATATGACATTCTTTAAGGTGATGTGATACTAAAGGTGAACTGCTGTTATATGTTAGTAAATCGTGTTTCTTTATAATTTTATGGGAAGTTTTGTCAATTTTACCCTTAAATCACTTGAGGCTGAAAGTTTACTCTACTGCTCAATTTTTGTATGGTACATAGAGTAAGACACTCTCATAGATAAGGGGATAAAACGCACGTCTTTTTAATGCAATCTTGCCAACAGCATTGTTTTCTGCATACACTTTCATCCAGAACTCTTCTTGGTATTTAAGTTTCAAAGTGCTGTCTTCACTGATGTCCTGCAGATTTTGAAAAGCTTCATTTGTCATCCCGGTAGGTTTACGTTTCGGGTCACGCGAAAATGTGTTTGTCATCCAGCTGTAGACATCCTCAGAATCAATATCGGGAAAATACTCAACAATGTTTTTTCCAAACCTTCCATGTGGGCAGTAATAATTTCGAGGAAGTTCGGTTGAAGTGGATCTCATTTGTTTTGACAAATTCTTGCAACTGAGAAAAGTTGGAGATGTCTCTGCTCTTAACACACTCTTCAAAAAAAAAAATTTTGCCTTTATTTTGTCTAATTATGCTCCTCCCTTCCCTTGAAGAGATGTAGTGGTTTCATTTAGTTTTTGAATATGTTGGAAAGGTATCCCAATTTAAGCTGCCAATCGACATCAGTTAATTTTTGAATAAAAGACTGCTCTGTAAATGTGACCACCAATGCATCGTTTAGTTCAAACAGTCTGGCTAAAATCTTTCCCCTTGAAAGCCACCGCACTTCTGTGTGCAGCAAGAGATGGAAGTGAGCCATACCCATATCTTCGGAGGTAAGTTTTAAAAGGCGTGCTTGAAGCGGGCGGCTCTTAACATGATTAATTATCTTCACAGTATCATCTTGGCATCATTCTTTGTTGCAGGAATGCCGATGTATGACACAGTGGCTGCTGGTGGCATTTTCTGCTTCATCCTAGACACCGCTCCCTTCGTTTTCCCAACCATTGCGGCCGCTCCATCACTGCAAATATCTACACACTTGCTCCATTCCAAACCATTTTCCTGTACAAATTTGTCGATAGCATTGAAAATTTCGTCGCCAGTGATGTAAGTCTCAAGCACTTCGCTCATCAAAGTTCCTCTTCTATTTCCGAATGGGTACCTCACAAAAACAAGAAGAACTGCAAGTCCCATACGTCGGTACTTTCATCAAGCTGTAAACTAAAAAAATCACGTTTTCAATCTTCTTATAAGTTCTTTCTCGACTGTCTCTGAAATTGTGTTAATTCGTATGCTTATAGTGTTATTTGATAGCTGCACAGTATCAATGTTCTTGGCCATATCTGAACCTAAAATGCAACTAACAACATCCTTCAGGCAAGGTTTAATTAATGTCTCGGCAATAGTATGCAGTTTTCTAGTTTTTGCAATATGTAAACTGACAATAAATGAAGCTTCATTTGCATTTTCATTTTCCTTTTTAGAAATTTTCTCCATCATAGATGAAACTGCCTGAAGAGATAAAGCGCACTACGTGACTACAAGCAAAATGGCCGACGAGTAGTAGACGATGCATAATAATGGTGTTGCCATATTATAAAAACGAATTGTACTACTTAACTCCAAAATTTTAGTGAAAATTGAAAAAATGTGCCGGCACCCCTTGATTTTAAGGCTTCATTTATGTTATCGTCTATGGAGTAGTTACCTCGGTCTCTATTAAAGTTGATTGTATTTTTAATTGCATATGATTCATAAAATTTACGGAATTTGTGGTTTTTTATTGTTTTTATTATTTTATTGCTATTAATTCCAATCATATGACATTCTTTAAGGTGATGTGATACTAAAGGTGAATTGTTGTTATATGTTAGTAAATCGTGTTTGTGTTGGGAAATTCTTCTTTTTGTGTCTATTGTTTCTCCAATATATTGTTTGTTACATGATTTGCATGGTATTGTGTAAAGTTATTATTTTCTAGTTTGGGTTTAAGTAATTTTTTAAGGGTATTGTTATTTTTAGTTACTATTTTTAATTTCGATGTTTTATAGTTGATATTTGTATTTGTGATTAATGTATATTTATGTTTATTAAACTCTTTATTATTGTTTGCATTATTTTCCTTATTAAATATACTTTTGGCTTGTCCGATACTTTGGTTTATTGTGCGTTTGGGATAATTTAATTTACTGAAAGTTTTTATAATATCGTTAATTTCTGTTTTTATGGTAAGATCGCTACAAATTCGTAAAGCTCGTAGTGTTAAGGTTACAATTATGGCTTTTTTTATATGCAGTTTGTGACTGGAATACCAATGTATATATTTAGGGCAATGGGTCGGTTTTTTATATACTGAAAAAATGACGTTATTTGGGTTTTCCCAATTGATTTGCATATCTAGAAATGGGATGCTTTTGTTATTGGAGGTTTCTTTTGTGAATTTTATGGTGGGTGCCAAGTTATTTATGTAATTATGAAATCTCTCTATATCAAAAGTATTAGGATATATGAACAACACGTCGTCAACGTAGCGTAGCCATTTACAGTTTGTATATTCTGGATATTTATATATGTATTTTTGTTCTAATAATTCAAGGAATAGGCAACTAATGATGGGAGATAGGGGAGAACCCATGCTAAGTCCTGATTTTTGGGTAAAGTATTGGTTGTTAAACATGAAGTGGGCATTATTGGTGACTAATTTAATTAGTTTTTTTAAATTTTTGAATGGGATGTTAAATGTAATTTGTTTAGAGTTGACATAATCTTCTAATAATTTTAGGGTTTCATCCACAAGAACATTAGTGAACAGTGAGGTTACATCGAAACTATTATTAGAACAAAAATACATATATAAATATCCAGAATATACAAACTGTAAATGGCTACGCTACGTTGACGACGTGTTGTTCATATATCCTAATACTTTCGATATAGAGAGATTTCATAATTACATAAATAACTTGGCACCCACCATAAAATTCACAAAAGAAACCTCCAATAACAAAAGCATCCCATTTCTAGATATGCAAATCAATTGGGAAAACCCAAATAACGTCATTTTTTCAGTATATAAAAAACCGACCCATTGCCCTAAATATATACATTGGTATTCCAGTCACAAACTGCATATAAAAAAAGTCATATGATTGGAATTAATAGCAACAAAATAATAAAAACAATAAAAAACCACAAATTCCGTAAATTTTATGAATCATATGCAATTAAAAATACAATCAACTTTAATAGAGACCGAGGTAACTACTCCATAGACGATAACATAAATGAAGCCTTAAAATCATCAAAATCATGCCGGAATATTCTAAATAACTTGGAACGAGCTAATAATTCATCAAACCAGGACCAACCGTCTTAGTAAGTAAAGTCAAGAAGAAATCATCCAAAATTCTTCACTCTAGTGATGTGACCCCGAGGAGGTTAGGTGACATACCTAACGAAAGCTAGGATTAGTCACGAAGAGTGTAACTAAATATTTATCCATCTAAATTGCATTAAAATGTTTGTGATCTTAATAAAATAATAAAATAAATAGTGTTTGAGTGAAAACCATAGGGATAAAAATTTAAATACATATAAAAAAGTGCGAATTCTATAGCATTAAAACTTTAAACATATATATATATATATATATATATATATATATATATATATATATATATATATATATATATATATATATATATATATATATATATATATATATATTCTTGCGGACAAAAATCACGGAGGCCCACCAAAATGTACCAGAGTTGGAGGAAATTCCCAAGCCGGAGCTAATTTAAGGGACGATCTAGCCCAATACACGCGTTTGAAAGTGTCCAAGTCAAAGGTAGTTTGGAAAATAAATAAGGGAGCGTGTTCCAGATTTACCAGTAGAGTACATGTAAGATAAGCATAGCCGTTAGGTTTGGGTTCGGTAAGTTGGATAGAGGAAGGATGAGACTGCGTGTTAGAGGAGTGTCGTACAAGCCCTTCTCAATGGAGGAGATATCCTACTGAAGCCTTAAGAAGAGCAGTGGCCATTGTAATAGCGATAGAATAAAGAAATCGGCGCCACAATTCGACGGGTAAAGAGAAACTGGAAAGAATTAGAGAGCAGGAGAGTAATTAAGACGAAAAGCCCTAGAAACAACATTTTCAAGGAGAGTTATATAAGTGGAACCACCCAAAATGTGTGTGGCATACTCAAACAGGAGGCGAGCGACACTCTTATAAAAGGCAAGTAACCGAGGTAGCGTGAAGAAATTCTGAAGGTGCCTCAGAACATACAATCTCTTAGAAGATTGCTTTGAACGAGAAGTAATGTGATCTTTCAGATTAAAGTCACGAGAATAAAGAATACCAAATATATTAAGGACAGACGAAGGTTTGAGTTGTGGGTTTCTAAAGATGTTACTATAGTTGTGTGGAAAATTATGTCGAGTAGAAAGATAGAGGAACTAAGTTTTTGAGGCATTGAAAACAACCTTCTTCTCAATTTCCAAATTAAAAATTCGAGAAATATCAGAGGTTAGTTACTCTAAGACCTCTCCCCTATCTTAAGCTAATTGTTGTTGGGAGGAACGTCTATCAAAATGAATATGTTAATGAAGGGTGGAGTCGTCGGCAGATGAGTGGATAGGTGATGAAGTAATAGAGAGACGATCATTAATGATAAATAGTTAGAACGTTGAGGATAGAGCACAACCCCGAGGAACAGCACTATTTTTAGATTTAAAGGATGAATAGTGGTCGTATACAACAGCTGCTATAGAACGCCCAAAGAGGAAAGCAGGGAGGTCACAAAAAGAAGGATAGATAACGAAAGAAAGAAGTTTTAAAATCAGAGCTTTGTGTCAAACTCTTTCGAAGGCTTTCGATATGTTCAGCGACACAGCGAAGATTCATCGAAATGCCGAGGGGAAGAGGACCAACAATCAGAAAGAAGAGAAATGATTTCACCAGTAGAGCGCTTCTTACGATATCCATACTGGTGATCAGAGATAAGATTAGAAGTATTGAGATGTTTCCAAATCTTCCTGTTAAGGATAGATTCAAAAACTTTATAAAGAACAGAACTTAAAGAAAGCGATAAAACGATAGTTGGAGGATTGAGTGAGGTTCCCTTTTTCAGCACAGGATGAATGAGCGCACGTTTCTAATCAGAAGGGAAGGTCGAAGTATAAAGACAGACACGGAAAACTTTACCAAGGCAAAGATCAGCTAATAAGAGAAATACTATCAGTACCGTGAGCCTTCTTAGTGTTAAGCTCAGAGAGAGAGAGAGAGAGAGAGAGAGAGAGAGAGAGAGAGAGAGAGAGAGAAGAGAGAGAGAGGAGAGAGAGAGAAGAAGAGGAGAGAGAGAGAGAGAGAGAGAGAGAGAGAGAGAAAGAAGAGAGAGAGAGAGAGAGAAGAGAGAGAGAGAGAGAGAGAGAGAGAGAGAGAGAGAGAGAGAGAGAGAGGAGAGCAGAAGAATAACATCTTTAGAATAAATTATAATATTAGGCATAAAAGAGTTGAAGGAAGGTGGAGAAGAATGAATTGCTCGGGAATTGTCTAAGGTGAAATTAGAAGAGTTCAACTTTAATGGAAGATTAAACTGCAGTTGTGATGTCGGAAGATACAAGAGGAGGGAAAGAGGAAGATGCAAAGTTAGAGTTAACAATTTTTGCAAAATTCCAGAAAGAACCTGAGGAAAGGGAACCAGTAACATTATTATATTTTCTGAGAAGAAAATAGTTTTTAGTGTCACGGAGAATTGTTTTCCACGATTCCGGGACGAAATATTAGTTGCACGAGTTTCTGGAGTATGACGTCGATGGTACCTCCTGAAGGCAGCGTCCCTGTGGCGAATAGTACGAAAAGAAGCAGAGTTAAAACAATGTTTGTTAGGTTTACCTGTAAGAAAGAATATGGAATGTGCCCTTCATGCCAAAGAGAACCACCTCAGTAATGCATTCATAATACTCCGACGACCCATTCCACGGAAGCAATTGTCATTCTATAGGAAATCAAAGACGTATGACAGCAAGTCCGATCAGTTAGCATCACCAAAGTGCTAGAAACATTTCATCGTCGTAGGAGGGGATTATCCTGCGGAAAACTTGAAGAGAAAGAACAGGATACAGAGATAAAAGGATGACCAGAGAAATTCAAAGGAGGAAAGAGCTTAACAGAATAAAGAGAAGGATTAAAGGTTAGGAAATGGTCTAGAATGTTAGGTTCATCTCCAATGCAATCAGGAATAATAGTAGGGAGCTGCACAATTACTCTAGGTCATTTTTGATAATAAAAAGTGGTGGGCAAGTTAACCAACTGTTTCTTGAGAATTAGATGAAAGCCATTGGCGGCGATAAACGATGAGGTCACAAAAAAGGATGATCTCAGAAAAAGGTGAAGAGGAGAGAATATGTCCTAATTTGAAGTTTGAGTAGTCGACGAATTTAGGATAGGCAGTTGAGTTAGGAGACATAAATAGAACAGATGAATTTAGTAGTAGACTGACAGGGTAGCCTTAGCCATAAATAGAAAATGCGAAAGACTCCAAATCAGAGGCACGAAGACAAGGAATATCATGGCGCACATAGGCACAGCAACCGCCTTTGTCTGAAAATTGAGGATACAGACAGTAAGAGCAAGCAAAGTAGGGTTTGGTGTGAGAACGCTCAAAACACCTGAGCTTCGGCTAAGAATAAGAGATGAGGTTTAGAGGAGTAGAAGTGATCTTCAAAAAAGTTTAAACTAGATTTAAAACTTTGAAGATTGCAGAAATCTGTGAAGGAAAAAGTCCGAGTATCAGAAGAGTCCGATCATTCCTCGACGGCTCCAACCCCACCCCCACCACCGAAAACCGTCAACTCCCAAGTGATGATGGGGGAGAGGTGGATGAGGGGCTATATTTGAAAGTCACCCCTCTATGTTTTTCCGACGGTATTTGTGAGGTTGCCTTTTTTGATATTTGTTTTAGAAGGAAAGTGTTGTCTGTAGTGTTGAGCTATCGCTTTTAGAGTAAAGTTTACAAATCTTGTAAATAGCGTGACTCAGTGCCATTAGGTTTAACGATATATCATATTATTGAAGGGGGTATAAGTTGTTGAGTGATAAAAAGAACAGGACAAATGTAGAGAATTATAGTTAAAAAGAATTGTGGTAATTAAATAGCGATAGGTTAGGGTGGCAAAGTTTTGTGAAAACGATTAATAGGAACTCTCCCATAATACTCTGAGGAACACAACATAAGCGATGGGAGTTTCGAGTAGCCATCGGAAATCGCACTAGAACAATTTGGATTATACTACAAATATAATATGATCATTCATATGTATTACGCTTTAGTTATTGACACCTGGAAAGTAATCATCAACACTCTCGGCCGCTCGTGAGCAGATATATTGCTAACACTAGTATTGTCTCTTTGACTAGTCCCTATATATATACCCAAGCTAATAAGAAAGTCCCATTAATCCAAATATTATTTTTTGTTAGTTTTTGGAAAACCACCCAGTGGGTAGCAATTATTGCTAAACAAGTTATCCGAAATAAGTCCCCCTCTATTATCCCAGCTAATAGATAAAGTCTCACAATCCAAATATTTATTTTGTTTATTAAACTTTAGGATAGCTCCTGAGAATCTTACTACACTAACTAGGTGTTAGGATATGACAATTACTGCTAAAACATAATTTTCTGAAAAGTTCACCTATTATATCCCAGCTAAAGATAAGTTTCCAAATCTCAAATATTGGTTTGTCTAAGCTATTGGATAAAACAATCATAATATTAACACACACTTTGAGGATTCATCCGCGCTCACTTAATCTTTGTCAGGGAGTTTCGATTCCTTAATCCCAGCTTGACATGATGTTGATTGGCACCTGTTCGTAGGTAATGCCGTTCCTAAGGCTGTGTATATTCAAACAGGTACCTTGAGGAGTGATGAATTCTTGGATAAATATTACTGCTGGGTACCTAGAAAGAGCTTCTTAACATTTGGACAAATGTCAACACCTTCAGACAACTTGGATATCTTTAGAGGCGAGAGTTTATAGATACTCGACTCTCTCTCATACCCTTTTATCATATTTAAGACCTCTAGCAGGTCAAACGAGTTAATAGCTTATCTCGAGAGATGCGGATTGAATATTCTGTCTCTCACCACGTTTAGTATTGACTAATTCCTTGTAGAGTTGAGGCTTAAGTGCATCTTTACGTTCTAGGTGTTTGGAGTTGGTAAATATAATTTTAATATATATATATATATTAATATATATATATATATATATTAAAATGTATCATATCTATATAAATACAGTGTAAAATACTTTCACAATATATATCTTAATATAAAAATTATTTTATATATATTAATTAATTATATGTAATGGGTTAATCAAAAAAGTTATTTGAAGAATGGATTATTATATATAAATTTATTAAATAATATAACAAAGATATTAAAATATCTATACTGCTGTTAGTATTGTTTCTTATGACTATATTATAACCTTTTAATATATATGTCCGTTTACCATGGAAATAACCGGTTAGAGCGAAATAAGTAGATCGTTACGATGAAACTGTGGTGTCCCAGAGTTTTTCACGATCCTTCTCATCCGATATTATCCTATGTAATCAATTAATATACTAGAGAATTTCTATCCATAGCTAGAGTTGTTGAAATTTTCTTCTTCGAGAAAATCTATAACTTTAAAATTAATTATATTAATATATATATTATATATATATATTATTATATTATTATATATTATATTATAATATATATATTATATATAATTATAATATAATATATATATATATAATATATATATATATATATATATTATATTAATTATATATCATATATATGGTATATTATTATAATATATATTATATATATTATATTATATATATATTAATAATATATATATATTATATATTTATATTATATATTTAATTATTATATATATATATACATTCTAGACCTCACGTATAATAGTATAATTGCTCGTTAGGATGTATTGTATATATATCAGTCACCTTTACGGCTAACTCTCTCTGCAATCTACATCTATAACTGGGTTACAATTTAATTCCATACATATTCCTTTTGAGTATATTCGTTTATATTTAATACTATCCCTTAGTTTCGCATTCTATCCATGACCTTTATATATCATATAACATATTATCGACAAAGAATGGTTCCTTACTCACCTGACGATGGCACAGTTAATTATTTATGATTAATCTTAATGGCTATCTGTTTCAACTGTATATCTTCCATCCATAATCTCTGCGTGTTCTCTCACCCTCTCGAGTATAATATTCTAAACATTAATCTCCGTCTCTCCCTTATGTTTATATCTCATTACTCATCACTACCCTCATAACTTCATTTACCAAGGAATTCACAGAGCTTGTATTCATATATATTGTTTCTTTTGTCACCACCAGTCGCATGGTCCGTCAGTATATTATATACAAAGGTGTATTAACACTTTAATCCTCTCTCACACTTCAGTAAATAGGGACAGCAACTGTCCTGCCTTATTTCAGTCTCGTTTTCAATAACCATTTTCTCTTTCCATCTCTTTCTAACCGTTTTTATGGGGGTTTTCAACATATTCCTTATTATCCTTATGAGCTTCTTGTTTATTCCAAAAACAGGATCCTCCATTACTATCCACAATCTTTCTCTTTGTATTCTTTCTATCAAAAGCTTTCTCTAAATCTACAAATGCGATATATGCTCTTATTCCATTTTATGCTTTCTCCACTATCATTTTAAAGAGATATTTCAAGTCAATTAAAACTTTTATTTTGCACCCTGATAATCTCACAGTGTGCCGGTCTCCGATCTTTCCTCTAATTCTCTTCGGAGCCTTTCTTATTTCTATTGTCCTACCGTATATTTTATATACGCTCAAGATAGTGACTAGACATATTACTACTGTATAACTACTGTAACACTCTCTTTACTCTATCTGTCACTTTATTCATTATGTGATATTTGTGATATAGGACAACCAGTGTTCTACTTTTCATATCGAATCTTGGACGTCTAACACACATTTTTTAATTTTTTCACACTCTATTATAACATGAAAGGGAAATTTTCAAAACACACACTGTTAAAAATCGATACTCATCTTATGCATTTCTTTTTTTAACTTCGTATAATTTACAACAATAAAACAACCTATAAGTTTCATGTATTTACCCATGCTCACACCCTTACATCCTTTCGTGTCTTAGTTGGTTAATTACTTTTCATTATCGTGTCGTGCTAGGTCACGATTTATCTATTTCTTAGTCGCATACTATATTGTTCTTACACCGGCATTCGTCTCTCTACTCACAACGCCTGATATTGCTACTCGGTCTCAAGCCTAGCTGTCTCTCTATACTCTCAGGATCCTTTCTCAACTCTATCGAGTGAGATTCACGCTCGATATATTCCTCTTCTGACTGAATAATTTAATCAAAATATTGCCTCTAATTCACTTAATGCATATTCATTATCTAGGTACAGTGTCTCTCTTTCTTGTGCACTTCGAATATAACTGTGCTAGGAGATTTATCTTTTGTCTAATAAAATGATTCTTAGACACTCATCAAGGTATTAATTATTCAACTTTTGCCTAGTTGCTATACTACATCCACTCGCACAATTTAGTTCCTCTCTAATATCCTCATAATTACACATAATAACCATAGGAAAGTCTCAATAAGTCGAGTGATATTCCTCTCTCTACTTCTGCTATGATTATATCATGAGAACACACACATGTATTAACAGAGTCTTATATATAATCTTACATGCGGCTTATCATCTTCATCTATTTAATTACGTTAAAGAATATTACCAAATAACGTATTTCTTTCTTTTGTGTACTCTTTCTTCCTTCATTACTACTGTCTCTATGTGCGACTTCATCATTCACACTCTCATATCTAGCTCTCTCATTTTTCCACTATTATCTTTTTTTTTGTTTCCAATCACTTCTCGTGGGCTAACCTATGTTTCACACACCCTCATCATGAAATATTTAGTCTCTCAACTATCTCTTTCTTATTCTGAGCAACACGCTTCTCACAGTGTTCTAGATTTTCTCATAAGTGTGTATCAATTAGTATTGTGTTTGTGGTGTAAAATCTTTCACTTGTGTTATTAACATCCTTTAATATTTTCAAATTACAAGTACTAGTATCGTTTACTCTGCTTACTTTTCATTTGGGCTTCTTCCTTGTCTACCATTATTATCTATCCTCCAACACCACAAAGTCTTGGGTTCGAAATCCAGAGATACTGTATATGGTATTATAACTTATGATTTTATACATACTAATGAACACCCTCTTATAATATACAGATTATTATTATGATTTATTTACATAGATTTTCCCGAGTACTCCTGGTTTTCTGAATCACTCCATCTTATGTAATATCAAATGTACAACTTATTTTATACTTCTACTCATTATAATGTTTAGATAATAAAAAGGTGAGTTACAATGGTGGCATAACACATAGCGGTGTCTCCTCTGAATGCGCACAAGGAGTGCTGACTAGTAGGCCGTGTTTAAGCCATGTGCGTAGTGACGATTTCTCCGCTGATATCCACTATTCCGTATAGTGGGTCACACAGACAGTGCGGTTCCTTACGTTGAACCTCCGTCTCGATCCCCATCCACACAATAGCATTTAACTTACCTAAATGCTCGCCGGCAGTTTTCCGTGGTATTAACCCCTGCTCGTTGTGTCGGGCGTGGGACTCCTTCATGACACAAATTAGTACCCATCTTACCCTGTTGGTCTTACGCCCGGCCTCCAATAGCGATGAGAACACTCTATCGACTTCCTTGCTGCCTATTCTCATAGTTATCTTCCTCTTGGTTGTGCTTAGCGTCGCTATATAGGAATCTCTTTTAGTGATAAAAAAATAACATACATAACTAATAGATGAAATCGGCTCCACCTGTTAGTCTAAAAAACGTCTTACAAGAGCCATCCACTTCTTACTTATACACCTCTAAAGCCCGTGTGGACTATTATCTCAAGCAATCTGCATCTTATATGGCTTCTGGTGTCTATACGATCGCGTATTAATAGCAAAGTTTCTAACTCTCTCAGTGTCTGTCTCTTCTCTTTACATACCCTTTATTAACCCCTCTTGTATCATATAATCATTTGGTGTGTGTAGAAGCTTTATCTGCGAGGTGTCCTCTACCTTTCATTACCTCATCCCTCAACCACACAAGACACCAAGATGAGTTACAATAAATCCAGTTACACGCATCTTCTCTCTCCTACCAATTCATCAGCTCTACATACTAAGCTATATTCACTCTTTCCAGAAGGATAATGGAGATTATCTAACGTATATTATAATATTTTATATATTAATATACCTAACCTATCGACCTATATAATATATACAGTATATTGATATAATGATATATTATATATAATTAATTTAATATTAATATTAATATAATTAACATATTTAAATATATTATAATATATAATATAATAGTAATTAAGGTATGTAACGTAAGGATATAAATCAAATTTATTAGTAGAATAATCATTATATATACAAAAAATAAGGATTGTAAGATAAATAATAAATTTATTGATTTAATCAGGATATTAAATATAAAAAATTTCTTTTCATGAACGTAGGAACAAGTGGTACTGAATACAGAAAATCATTTTTATATCAATTAATATTTATATCAATTTATTTTAACAATATTACAGTCTCTCTGTATTTAAAAATATATTTTGCTAAAATGAACGAAATGTCTACAGGTACCAGACAAAGCTTACTCAATATATATGTAATGAATCACTGTTATGATTCAAAGACATTTGGTGATCGACGCTAATTCGTCTATATGAGAGAAATAAGTTTTTACATTGCTCATACATAAAAACCTAGCTTATTATTACTGCTAAAAGTTCGATTTACAAATCTAATATCATTCTCTCTTGCAATTAATAATCAAAACAATTATATATATAGAGAAAGAGATTCTCAAGAACGGAATGAGATCAAGAAGAGAGCACACGAAATCACCACAACGAATACCCTGCTGCGAATTTTAGCTTCAAGAATAGCTATTTACATTCACGAGAGAAAGATGTCCCCGACCTATATTCAGACAAGTCGTTTACTTGTAATTATAACCTGAGAGTGCGTTGGTTCTCATTCACTTCAATAGTAATTAATAATATAGGATAATACCAATATTTTTCAACATCATATGTTATGGCAGTAACTTATTCTCCACGACTGTCTCGATTACATAGCCTTGAAAAAGATATATAAAGACAAAGTCTGGCTCAACAATCATAACTTCATGCATCTGTACTCTATATATATTTCCAACAATATTCTATACAAAAAATTTTTTCATCAATTATTAACAATTTTATCTATATTTTTAATAAAAGAGTATCTTATATTGTCTAAACTTTGTCCTTTATATTAGATAGAAATAAATTTCGGAACTTATAATAAATGATTATATTCCTTGACTTATATATATATGTATACGCTTATTATAGTTTTAGTTATAATTGTTGTTGTTGTTGATATATTATATTACCATATAATATATTATATATATATTAATATATATATATATATATATATAAATATATATTATATATATATTAATATATATATATATATATTATATATATAATATATATATTATAATATATATATATAATATTATATATAATATATATTATATATATATATAAAATATAATATATTATATATTATATTAATATATACTATATAATATATATTAATAATATTAATAATATAATATATAGTTATATATATATAGATTAATATATATAATATATAATATTAATATTAATTATATATATATACGTATATAATATATATAAAAAGTAATATATATAATAATAATATATAATAATATTATTATATATAGTTCTTATATTACATTATAAAATTAAACATCCACTCACGGATGTGATATATTATTATTAATATATATATATATGATATATATATAATATATTATCATAGATAACTATATTTAATATATTATATATATATATATATATATATAATGAATATATATTATTATTATTATATATATATATTAATTAAATATATAATAATTAATTATATATATTATATTAATAAAAATTTATATATATAAGTAATATATATATATATATATATAATTTATATATATTAATATATTATATATTAATATAATATACTAAGTTTATAGTTAATTATAATATATATATTTATATATATATATATAATTAATGATTTAATTAATATATCATAAATATATATAATCAGAGCCTCAATATCCTTATACTATTATGTTTATATATTACTCAAACCTCCGTTTTAAAAGTTATTTTTAGACATGTTTATTAATATTATTATCGGGTTACTCGAAACCTTTTCAATTTAATTTTGCTTTACCCTCGAATTGTAGTGAAATTATTGCAAGAAAAGGGTTTCTTTTCTCTCTTCACGTATAGTAAAAATATAGGCTATATATAATATCTGCTATTTTATTAGAAACTGTATCACTCTATAAAAACTAAACTACTCTCTCTGACATAATACACGCACCAACAACACATAACACCTAAACACAAACCCACTCTATCTACACAAGCATCATCTCCTCATACTACATTCTCTACATACACGATACTCAAACAAACGCCGCGAGCTGTATTCTCGACACACCGAGGCAAAACACACACAGTCCTACAATTAGAATAATAGGTAATGAGTGGTTTAATTTAGAGCGTATTGCTTTCTGTCGTTTAGAATCGCCGCGTTATAATACAGCTCATTATTGACGGGGCTTTTTATGGGGGGGGGAAGTGATTCCAAAAAGGTAAGGTTATTTAATCTCAGAACTAGAGGAGCTATGTATAATACAAATTATTTGTCGGCTCAAACTCCGACTCCGGCCTCCGACTCTCAGGTTCTTCCAGGTCTACCTGGCTCCGGCCCGGTCACCGCTATACTCATTTTCAATTTTAAATAATATATTGCAATGTTTACTATTACTTATATATTTATCACGCCCTGTAACTCGGTTTTAATATATCATGTTTATTCTTAGACTAAAGAATATCGTGGAAACTGGAGAATGAGGAGAGATGCTAGTAATAAGATGTTTTATGCATTAATCTTAATATTGAATATGTGTTTTATACATAATTAAAGTAATAAGAGTGTTTTATAGATAAAATGGTAATCATTAGAGGTAAGAATAAAAGATGTCTACTAACTTCGAAGAGATTAATGGATATTATAGATAATCATAAGTCGCTAGTGTTTGGTGACAACTATGATACTTGTTATGATGAACTCAAGTGTTTCCCTATATTAGAAAATTCTTACGCTCGCTCTCACTCTATAGTAGCACCGCAAATGTTTGACATTATACTGCTTTTGACGCTGTGAATTATCGATGAGTGCATCTCACACTCTCATGATAATATCTTTTAGTCATAAAACGTAGATTTAACAACCAACACTAGGTCAATACACTTAAGTGTGTTTATTTCACCAGATCAGAGGTCTAGTAATAAGCGGTGTTATATGTATCCAGTCAGCGTAATGTCATCAGTAAAAGAGGTGTCTGTAACATAATAAGAGTGCTTTAGTAATTAGTGTGTTTTACCATTGATCTTTGCAATAAACCAGTTGTTTTATAGAAATTTAGT
Organism: Trachelipus rathkii; assembly: GCA_015478945.1. Taxonomy (NCBI): domain Eukaryota; kingdom Metazoa; phylum Arthropoda; class Malacostraca; order Isopoda; family Trachelipodidae; genus Trachelipus; species Trachelipus rathkii. The sequence continues at coordinate 41,781 of JABUQX010007276.1, read as the reverse complement.
AATTCAATTTTAGTAATAAGAGTGTTTTATAAATTATCTTAGTAAGTGGTAGAGTATGGTGGTTTTGGTTTATTTAGATCAATCACACTCTAAGCACATCAATAAGCTCTTTAAAATTGAGAGTCTTCACTCAAGTAAATAATTAGAGGTATGTGTTTACAATTAATCGGTGACTATACTCTTTTATCTTTCATAAGCGTGTAATATATAGATTATATGCCATTAATGCTAAGTTTAGAGTATATTATAGATAATGTGTTCATAGGAATTAAATTGACGAAGGAGAAGAGGTCGAATTTGGATTCTATCCAAAGTCATTTTTATTTTTAAGAAGAATAACACGAGGTCAAATATAATATTAATAATCTAGTTCATTCTATATTCTCGTGATGTAACTTGAAGAGACTCGAGTTATAGTTATAAGAGAAGTGTAATACGTGGTAGGATAGAGAGATAGAGCTATTATAATAGTGATCTTGGTATAAAAGTTTTAAACAATTTTAGTAATAAGAGTGTTTTACAAATGATCTTAGTAATAACAGTGTTTTATAGATTACCTTAGTAATAAAAGTTTTAAATTTGACGCAAGATGTAAATAATGTAAGAATTGTTCTGTCGGTTCGATGGGGACGTGCCTCGGGCCAAAATTTATTGGAGTGATGTGGTAGTAGATAGATAAGTCTATAGCGTATACATATAAAGCTTCATAATAATATTAAGTAAGTACGTCTTGTTTTCTATACCGATTGGCTATACTGAGTTAATTAGAATTGTGTTTTATTAGTAGGATATCTTAGTAATAATATACTTTTAATAATAAACTTTAATTTGAGTTATATAAGTATGGAATGTTATAATTATAGAATAGTGAGTCAAATAGGTAGATTTGTGTGTGGACATTTAACAAAAATAAGTTTGCAAACGACTCCTTGGCAGAATTGAAGAATTGACAAGCAACAAAAGAACCGTTGATGATCTGTGGAGAGATTGTTTCTAGTTTTATCTCGTCACGAAAAGGATATTAATTGAAAACTGTTTTTGAATAAATAGTTCTTTATATGTGTGTGTTTTAAATTGTTAGGTTAGGGTACTAAACATAAGTAACTAAATTATATTTAACAGTGATAAAGAGTAGAAGCGTATCCTTTCACAATTGATTGTGGATTATAGAGTGAATTATGATAGAAAATAACAATATTAAATAAAGAAATTTTCACTTCGAGATTAGATAAAGTATTGAATATTATATATCTATAGGTAAGTGACTTTTTTAGGTGAAAGAGGTGAGTTCCACTAGCAGATGAAAGGAAATTAATAGCCTTTTCATGGTTAGGTAAGCAACTCGATACTTAGCGTGGTGCGAGGCTCGTTGTGATGTTAGTGTTCGATGATGTGAGCAAGCCACAAACCTAGAGTTTAGAACTGATCTATAGGAAGAAGAATTAGTTCTAAGATTACCAATACATAGGGTGCGACAGAGTTGGAAAATGACAGCAGGTCTTAGAGTGATGACGAGTGTAAAAAAAATTAGAAATTAACACGAAGTTTAAAAGTATTAGAGAGAATTTCTGGTAATTTGTTTTTTGCTAAGCTGATTGCCAAACAGCAAAGACTGTGAAGCCTAACTGATCTGACTAACACGTCACACTACTTTCGTTTATGAAGGTATCCCCTTGTAATCATACAATCTCTAATATGTTATGCGATGACCTGCACTTAGGCACTCTTCGAATGAAACATGGTGATCTTTCTTGTCCATATTACTCGACTAAGTTGTATTTGTATGGAAAAATATTTAACGGTAAGTGGACGGGAATTGAGATTGCGGAGATAGAGTGAACAAGTTGGATACATTATAGCGTAAGGTGAGTACTAATGATATGTGAAACGGAAGCACGATAAAGAAGTTGAGAAGTTAAGTGTCACGCATAAGTATACTCAGTCATGGACAAGTGTAACTATATTCTGATGTACAAGGAAAGACCACAGGAGAAGACTGTAATGGTTGCATGAACAAACACTGATACTGAAACATGCTATAGAAATAATAGAATCGTCAGCCATAATGTAATCAGATTACTTTTAATATTTACAACAAGATATAAATCACTTAAAATAAGATAGTAGTTCAAGGATAACAATATATAAAGGTGATGGAGTGGCTGCATCTTCTCCACACTTCACCAATCCATCACAAGTTTAAAAACTCAAATTCAAGAAGAATGGGTGAAACAATATCTCAATCTTATGTCACGAGTGAAAAATAAGATGGAAGTGCGACCCAAATATCCTACTTGTTAAGTTCAACTTTTTACGTTAAGACCAAGTTCCGCAAACTTTACGAAATTATAGGTTTATTTTGAAATAGTCATGTCTATATTTTATAAATACCTCAATGAGCACTATGTGTGAAAAATGAGAATGTAAAACTATGAACAGTTTGAGTGGAGTATGAATGGGGACATACAAGGGAATAGAAAGCTCTTCTGGAGGGAAGCGCGAAAGGTTAAGAATGAGAATAAGGGGAATCTGCATAGAATAATGAATAGGGATGGTGCTTTCGTAACTGATGAAGTGGATATGAGGAGAGTGTGGAGGGAACACTTCAAAAATCTGCATAACATTTGCAGTAATGAAGAGGTGATAGTGAATGCGTGTGGGTTTGATAGTGCGGTAATTGTTGAGTTTAGCTCAATCTAGAATAATCGTTGTTTATTTTAGAAGTAATCGATGTTTTGAAATGGGTAAGAAACAACTCTGCCACATGGTATTGCCACAATTACGACATATTTATAAGGAACGTTATTCGGTGTTTGCATATGTTATTTCTTTTTACGTTCGAAAAATAAGTAAGGTTATGATAAGTTTGGTTAAGTAGACACAGATTTTATGTGAATACTTGGCAAAACTTATCGTAACCTAAACTTAATGGGTCCTAAACCGAATTTAAATTTTTAAAAAAATCGATAGTAGGAAATATTTATATACGAGAGGGGTTTGGCACGGTTTTTTAGTCCTCTACATGGGAACGAAAGACATTAAAAAAAACGATTAGCAGAAAATGTTTTCCATATTTCGTCAGATTGAGCTAAACTCAACTATTACCGATGGTGCAAGAAGAAATGGTATTTGGATGATGAGGTAATTAGTAAGGAGGAGGTAATGGGTAGAGAGAAAGTTGAAGAAATGGTAAAGCTGCTGGTATAGATGGAATTACTGGTGAAATGATCAAGAATGGAGGCGAGATGGTGATTGAATAGATGTGGAAGCTGTGTAACAAAGCGTTTATGGAGGGTATAGTTCCGAGGGATTGGAGGAGATCAGTAATAGTACCCTTATATAAGGGGAAGGGGATAGGGACTAGGGAGAATTGTAGGAACTATATTGGAATTAGTTTATTGAGTGTTGTATGTTGAAAATATATGCTGGTATTGGAGTCCGAATCTGCTGTTGTAATTGCAGAAAAACAATTTGACATAGATCCAGCATTGTTGTTTCATGAGGAATGATGACTGTTCACAGTTATAACATGAAATTCTTGCAGATGTCTTAAATTATGAGCTCTGCGCTTATCCGCCAGCATTATTTGTATCACGAACTTACTTTATTAAGAAAAGCTGATAAGCCTCAGTTAACCCATGAAATACAGAAAAAGTGTGGTACCTTGTGTACAGCAAATGTTTCAGACACTCAAACTAACGTCCAGTTCGTTTTAGATGGAGGATCCCTACTTCATCGTGTGATGTGGAGGCCTGGTGATACATACCAGAACATAGCCAATTCCTACGCAAAATTTTACATTTGATTAATTATTACAGAGCAATTTGTCATTCGGATGGCGACGGCAGTGTCTTCCATTAAGGAATGACTCACAGAAGGCCAAAAAAAAGTACTTGCAAAAATTAGCAAGACTGTACACTTCAGTCCTACTATGAAATTTGTTGGGGAGAAAGAAAATTTCTTGGCCAATTATACAATAAGCAGCAATTAATTATGCTCGTATCAGAAGCCTTGACAAAAATAGGGTGCGCTGTAAAACAAGTTGATGGAGATGCAAATTTAGATATTGTTCAATCTGCAGTAACGTCATCTACCAATTTAATGACCGTCACTGTTGGCGAAGATACAGACTTGTTGGTTCTTTTGTTATACCATGCGAAAAACAATAGTTCTAAACTGTACTTACGGAGTGACATAAAAAGACTTGTCTACAAATCCAGTGTATGATATTCTTGGAATTAAAGCCTTGCTGGATAGTGATATTTGTAAAAAACAATTTTGTTTTTACATGCTTTTTATGGTTGTGACACAACGTGTCCAGGAATCTTTTTGCATTCGGAAGGCCAGAGCAATTTGGAAAAATCTAATAAATGATGAACTACAGTGGTTGCAAACGTATTTTCCTCAGATGGAACTCAACAGTGTGACATTGAATCTGCAGGAAGTAAGGCTATGTCAATACTATATGACGGCAAGACAGGAAATTCTGTAAAAGCACTTCATCATCGAATGCTAGTGGAAAAAGGTGTAGCAGCTAAATCGTTTGTTGCACCTGAGCGTTGGCCACCTAAAGAATCAGCAACAAAGTACCATAGCTTTCGTGCATACTATCAGGTATGTGTTTGGAAATCACAAGAAACGCCTTTAACTGCAACAGAATGGGGTTGGTTTGTTAGGGAAAACTCGTATTACACTACAGTATCTGAAATGCCACCAGCCCTAGAGTGGTTACTGAAAATGATCCAATGTTCTTGTAAGACGCATTGCGCAACAATGCGATGTGGATGCAAAGAGAACGGGCTGCCTTGTTCAGCCTCTTGTGGAGAGTGCCAGATCAGTGGATGTGATAACAACGTTGAAACTGAAAACAATGACAGTGATTCTAATGCATAGTTTGTCAGACATTACTTATTCAATTCCTTAAGGACTTTGTTCTTACAGTACTTTTATACTAACTATGACAATAAAAATGATAATAATAATAATATTTCTATGTCCTTCTAATAAATTCTATTCTTGAAATATAATTTTATATTCTTTATATCAATATTACTCTTATTTAAGATCAAACTTTCTGTTTTTCTAATATATACAAAATATCTTTAAACAAATCGACATTCCGACGTCATTTTGAATTTGATTTTTCAATACTTTCCCATACTTGGATTTTGTTTGATCTTGAATATGTTATAAAGCAACATTTGTTAAGTTGAATACAACTTCAATCGTTTGTGAAGCAATTTTGCCCAGGTTTATGGGTCATTATTCTTAGTTTGACTGGACTAATTCAATCCTAGGATTGAATGAGACTTTCTTGCTAATTTTGTTGAACCTTTCCCACCTCTAATTGATGGAGCTCCAAGCGGTCTCCTTATTAATTTCTCTGCTGGGTGGTGAGTATAGTTTGAGTGGCATTCCTTTCCCCATTGGGGTAGAGTGTAGGATATAGGGGACGCTCCTCAGACTCACATCGGGAGGCACGGTGGAGGAATTTCCCATGATAATAACAGAGGTCAGCTGTGGCTCCATTCAGAGCGCTGTTGTCATATCTCGACTGCCTTGCTTGACTTCTACCTCTGCGTGTGCTGCGTTCGCCATCTGGCTGGCGTCTTTCTTGGGCGATTTGGCAGATGGTGCCTGCCATCTCTTTTACGACTTTCATCAGTTCAGTCAGCTGCGTTAAGATTTTCTCTTGCGCATCGAGAGTTAAGTCGATTTTCCTCTCTTGTTCCCGAGAGAGATTTTGTCTGCTTGTTGACTCAAATTTAAAGGAGTCTGTGTTTCTTCTTAGGTGATTTACATTCCCCCAATATGCATCCTCCCTAGGGGGATGAAGGTTTCGATCTTTTCGGACGAAATTTTTAAACAAGTCGTCTGCTACTCGCACCATTCTATGTATATTATTTTCTCGGCGAGGGTATAGAGACTCATTTGAACATTCGTGGGAAGTTCTGCAAGGAAAAGCTCTTAGGCAAACTTGGGGTTATTCTCGACCAGCAGGTCGAAATTCTTGTGTCCTAAGACATCTTTTACTCTGTTCAGATATTCACTTGGGAGCTCGTTATATTCCATCCCCTTTTTGAAAACGTCCCTCACTCTCTGGCAAAGTGCGGTCATATAAGTTTCTTCTATATTGTCCAGTAATATCTGATATTCATTTTCTTCAGGGTTGGCAAAAAAACATTTAAAAAAAAAAAAAAAGCCCAGAGGGACCGGGTTTTTTTTCGTTTTTTTCACTTAAAACCCGAAAAAACCTGGAATAATTGTTTTTTTCACTTTTTATTTCTTTTTCATCAACAGCTGCAATTCCATATTAATATAATTGTTTGTTTTAAATTTTGCTAAGTTATTATAAGTTTGATTATAACAATAATGCCAAGGACTTTTGTATCCGGAAGAAATCTAGAAAATGAATGGACTGAAGTTCTGAATATCTAAGGCACCAGCAAAGTACAATGTAAATATCGAAGTGATGTTAATTAATAACAAAATTAAAATAATAAAAGTGCATCTGAAAAATGTGCTCAAGCATCAATATTCTTAGGCCAAATCTAGTGAACGAGTGCTTATACAACCATTGAAAGTATGGATCTTACAGATGTAGAAGAAAGGGATTCACCTACTTTTTCGATGGCTACAAGACATTCGCCAATGAAAACATGGTTATATGTATCTGACAACAAAAACTCAAAAGAAATTATCCAAACATACCATTAAAATGACAACTGCACAAAAAGAAATTCTTGACCAAAAAATATCAAGGGTTTTATAATGTTAAACAATATTCTAAGGGTTAAAATGAAATTACTATGATTAAAATGATACAAGCCTTAAGACCTGTTACTCACCCCTACCAATCTCGAAGAAATTCTATCAGAGTTCTACTTTTGCGACACGCTACATACTAAACTAATAATTATTATAAATAGTTATAATATATATATATAATATATATATATATATATACATAATATTATATATATATATATATATATATATATATATATATATATATATATTATATATATATAATAATCTTCAACAAATGAATTCAAATGAGCTTATAAACATTTAACTAAACAAAAGTATAATTTCTACTATTTTCATTTTTGTCTTACTATTTTTACATGTAATTATTCTGAAAAAAACCCAAGTGGGCAAAATAGCGGTTTTTTCAAGTGTTTTTTTTAAAAAAAAAAACCCGTGTGAGTTTTTTGGGGTCGGGCCCACCCATGCCAACCCTGATTTTCTTTCAGAGGAAAGTGGATTGATGACACCAAAGTATTAGGTAAGATAGAAGCCAGTAGACACACTCTTTCATGCCCATCACCAATGTTGTTTAATTTAAAAATCGCATTAACCGCGCTCAACCACGCTACGACTCTGTATGGGTCGAAGGGCAGGAGTTAGCAGGAGGTTAAGTTGCTATAAGGTTTCTGTGGAGACTTATTACCCTGCTGACGCTTTGGTCGCGTCGCTTGGCGCGAAGTAGTTGATCTGCTTCGGAGGAGGAATGAATGTCTCCTTCCATGGGGGAGAGAGGAGGCTGTGGGGTAAGTGACTTTCTATTCCCCTGCGTCTCTTTAGAGTTGAGGATTTTGCTCGGCTTGTTTTGAGTCGAGGCGTGATTTTCTTCGTCCCAGCCATCGTTGCTAGCTATAACAAAGATACTTTGTCTTAAGTTTTGAGTCAGGTTTAGGCCTTAAATGTTCGTTAGGAATTTTTTGATGTTTGGTTCGCGCTTTCAAATTTTTGTGCCGGTTCTACTGCCAATGGCTTTTTCTCTTTTTCATAGTTTATTGTTTTTCTTTTTTAAATTTTTCTTTCACTAAGTTTATTCTTTACGTTTACAGTAGAAATTGTTTTAGCACTAATTTTTGAAACACTTTTTATTTATTCTATTTACGATTTATTGTCACAAATTACTTTTTGTTTTTAGCACAGTTAATATTCACCACACTGATTTTTATCACTATACGATTGATTACACTGTTTATTAATAGTAATATTTATGCCCTATTCAGAAGGTAGAGATTTCTTAGAGATTTCTCTAAAGTGTCAATCAAAAAGGTCACTATCGGGGTCTAAAATAAAGGGATATGCTGAGTTACTGAAAGCCCTTAATTAATTAGTAATCAATCAATCGTGATAAATTAAAGATGTGGCACTTTAGTTTTTATTAAACAATGAAATATTAAATATTATATCAACAATGCAAATGGCAGTGCCGACTGGGGCTATATAAAAGCAATAATTTGTTTTAGGTATATCACAAATTATATAAAGTTAATTTACTTAGACACCCGGCACAAATCTTAAAGTCCGACCTCTCTTCACCGAGGTTACTTAGCAAGTCCCCGGCCACGCTTGACTCTCGTCCCATTTCAGGCCCCGGTCATTACAATTCAAATTTGGCACCTCCCAGCAACAGTTATATCTGATGCAGAATAACGGTTTTCTATAGTGCACATGGGAGGCATGATGTCCACTTCCCTTGCACAGGTTCACATCTCTCTCTGGCATACATGCTTATGCATAACAAGACTAGTACCTAATAGACCTTCACGATATTAGCCCATATATATATATATATATATATATATATATATATATATATATATATAATATATATATATATATATATATTATATATATATATATATATATAATATATATATATATAATATTATAATTATATATATAAAGATAATATATATAAAACATGTATATATATATATATAATATATATATATATATATATATATATATATATATATATATATATATATATATATATATATATATATAATATATATATATATATATATATATATATATATATATATAGTACAAAAGTCAAATACATTTTCTTCTCATTAAATATATGTATAGTCTCTGCTTTATAATAAATTCATAAGAAGTATGAAATATTTCCTTTCAAACTTTTCATAGTATTAAGATTCAAATCTAACAAGAGCAGAAAAGAACTTTGCAGCCGTCTTGAAAATACGTGTTTTTTACGAATTTCTTCCGGTAGTTGGATTTTGACGGACTTTGAGTATGATGGACATACATAGTTACTAGTTTCATTTGTGGAAGAATTGTTTCTGTTACTTTTTGTTCAGTCAGACCCATTTTTTCTCTATTTTCAGTAGCCTACTTACAAGTAAGTATAAGACTATCAATATGGTTAGACTTCGAGTGTGACTCAAATTACTGCCACGACCTCGAGACGGAATTAATCAACTCATTCTGGTCAATTTATCAAAAAGGTCGCTAAATTTTCTAACAATTCCCACTGAACCATTTTATATTCGCATTCGCGAATGCGAATATTTTATTTTTAATATTCGCACATGCGAATGTTAGTGCGAATAATTTTCTATAATATTCTCGGCTGCGAATATCATTGCGAATAATAAAAAACATGCGAATATTCGATTCATATCTAATATATATATATATTATATATATATATATTATATTATAGATATAATATATTTAAGTATTAATATATAAATATATATGTATATTATATTATATATAATATATATATATATAATATTATATATATATATATATATATATTATATATTATATATATATATATATATTATAGAATAAAACTGACTGGGATATGTGGATGAGATTGGAGAATCAGAGGAAAGGTCGTCACTGTTTGATCCCTGAAGTGTCAAGAACATTTCATTTCGGGAGGGAAGGAGTTCACACGAGTTCGCAAACGCAATATCTTTACTACGACGAAAGAAGACTCGCAAAAGGGAAAGATATTAAATTGGAAAATCTTGAAGGGTAAAAACTGAATGGTTTCTCTCTCTTGCAATTCTAGTAAATTATTATTTGCTTATTGAAACACACATTTAATAAAAAAAATAATTTGAAAATCAAATATTAAGGGAAATTGTAATTTGAAATTGCTCTCATTAAAGATTTAATAATTTTTCATCTTTTAAATGCACAACATTATTTCCGAGTAAATATAATTTTTTTGTTGAGAATATACATTACAAATATTTGAGAATTTTAATATATCACAGATAAAATAACTAAATGTATGAGGTAGTAATAAATAATAATAATAAAAAGAATCATTTCCCTTTATATCATTTATATATTAAATTTATTTTTCTACTTAAATATTTGTATATATAATTTGTCCAAATTTAGATTGAGAAAAAGAGTTTACGAAGAAAAGTTAATAGAAGCGATAAATTCTTCTGTTCATTTAGACACTGAGAAGATCAATCCTTGTGAAGACGATTTCCTTCCTCGTAATCAGGTACAGCACTCACTAAGTGGTAAATTATTCAATTATTAGACCCTCTGTGAATCCGGAAATTGACTTTTATCCTTTTCTCATCGTCACCAACAACAATATCATAAACAGCAGCAGCAGCAGCAGCAATAATAATAATAATAATAATAATAATAATAATAATAATAATAATAATAATAATAATAATAATAATAATAATAATAATAATAATGAGATACTAGTGCCACTATTTCACTACTACTATTAATAATAATAATTATAAAATGTTACTACTACAATTAGTACTACTACTACTACTACTACTACTACTACTACTACTACTACTACTACTACTACTACTACTACTAATAATAATAATAATAATAATAATAATAATAATAATAATAATAATAATAATTATTATTATTATTATTATTATTATTATTATTATTATTATTATTATTATTATTATTATTATTATTATTATTATTATTATTATTTCAGAACCAGAGCTATACTTTGTGGTTTAAATTAAACCACATTGAAGACACTGATACTTGGAAAGTAATCTTAACGGTAAAGTTAATTCTCAATTTTTAGAAAAAGAGTTTAGTTTTTATGACAATTCAAACATAGTTTCTTATCACTTTGTTTCCGAATTCGAATTTAACAGTTTATAACTATTTTAAGCGCTAGTTTATAATCCAGTAATTCCACAGAAGTGTGAGAAGACATAGGGGTTTGCTTAATGCTAGTTAGGAATTACTATTTATCTCTTGTAACCACTGGTACGGAGAAAGGATTTGTGTCGAAAGTATTTTTTTTGGTAATGTTATATATAATAGAATTTTTTTTTTATGTTAATTACTCGAATGACAAATTAAAAAAATTGACACTTCTTGGGTGGTGAAATCTCTTGGAATGCTTTAATGTTTTGGACTTGAGGAACAAAATTAAAAATCACAGTTACGCTAGGAAGTTCCATCCCAAGGAAAAGAAGATTAGGCCCACATTTAAGCATAAGATTAAGGTTATAGTAGTGAGGGAGGGTAGTCCTCGGTGTGATGTTATGCTGGATGGTGAGCAGCTGGAACAAGTGTCTGAGTTTAAATATTTAGGATATATGTTGGATGAAAAGGGAAATGATGATGCAGAGTGTACTAGGAAAGTTGTGAATGGTAGGAAAGTGGCTAGTACAATTAAGTCCATGGTGGATGTAAAGGGTCTAAGTCTTGAGTGCGCTAGGGTCTTACATGAGGGTATGTTCTTACCTGTGTTAATGTATATAGTAGTGAAACTATGGTATGCTGGAATAAGAGGTATAGATCTAAAGTACAATGTGTTTAGATGGACAATCTTAGTTGCGTGTTAGGTGTGAGAAGAATTGATAAAATGAGGAATGAACGCATTGAGGAGTTGTGTGGTGTAAAGATAGGAGTAAATGAGAGAAAAAATGAAAGTACATTGCGATGGCTTGGTCATGTGGAAAGGATGGATGGTTGTCG
>JABUQX010007276.1:15000-22500 GCA_015478945.1 Trachelipus rathkii | reverse complement strand
AGGCACTGATAATTATATTTTGTCACGTTTGAAGTTCAAACAAATGTTAAATTCGGCGAAACATTGGAAATTGCTTTAAACAAATTTTTATTTTTTTAAATTTCCTCAACGGATTTTTTAATTGAAAGCAACTTTAAAATGTTGGATGGTTGAGAGAGAATGTCGAGACAACCAACTTTTTCAGTTTGCAAAAGTCACGTAGATTTGAGGTTGTCTTGATAATAAATGAATGTTTACCTACTTCACATGGGTTTAATTGTTCTCTCGGGTATCGATCGAGTTATTGTAACTGTGGAGAACAACTTGAACTCCATACGAATCGAGTCCTCTTTTGTGCCCCAACCTGGGTAACCGTGGACCTACGTGACACTTACCACCTAAAAACTTATTCATCTCGACCTCCTCTCTCCTCCAACGTTGTAGGCAACTTTAGATACACCCTATATATATATATATATATATATATATATATATATATATATATATATATATATATATATATATATATATATATATATATATATATATATATATATATATATATATATATATATATATACCATTCCTGATTATGATTTTATCATATGGTGTTGTGCTTTTGGTATACAACCTAGAGAATGGCATAGTGATAAGAACCAATACTTGGGAAACCTTGTGCATCCCTCCGGCCCCAGCACATGTATGTTCATTTTTTTCAATCCACTTCATTTGCGCATTTGTATTTGTCACATACTTAATCTTTCAGACTTAATCCTTTCCTCCTTATTTTTAATTTTAATTCTTTGTTTTTTTAATCCACTTCCTTCACCACAATTCCATGTAATCTTTTATTTAAATTCTCACTCATCAGTCCCTTTAAATATTAGAAAATCATCCCCCATTTCCCGTTACAGCCCCTTGGGCCATCCGGTGCCTTTTCCCGCATGGGTCTTCAGTCAGTCTACCTCACACTTCTTCCCCTTGGGTGAAGATATAGGCTAAAACTGATTTTTTTTGTTTGCCTATGGCTGGGCCGCCAACTTTAGGGGACCCGAACCTTCGAGTTAACAGAGAAAGAGACTGTCTTGCACTTTGGTATATAATCACGGGCTAGCACGTGCATATATGTAGGTTTCGTGAGGTACACTGTGGGTAAATCGACGTGGAGTTCCGGGAGGCTCTTCCGAAGTCACATCCACAGCATTCCCCACGGAGTGGGGTTAGGGAAGTTGTGTGAGTTTTACGTTTTGTGACCTGTTGTGGGGAGAAGGACTACCTTTTCTTTTGAAATACACGCTTCCAGTCCATCCTGTTATCTACTTTTATGTTTCATTTGTTTTATTGTTAGACTAGCTGACCCCACCTCGGTCCCTCTTACTCCTACACCAGCAGGTGTTATTTCTTTTATTTCTTCTACTACACCTAAAAGTCATCTGCGTAACCTCAGCGATTCATCGCCTGGTACTCTCTCGATAATCCAGGTGCCCAAATGGATGGGACAATCCCGAAGAGGTGCCCCCGTCCTACTCGTTCTCTTTTATTTACTTCATATGCTGCTCCCCGACCGGAAATGCCATCTGATACATCATTCCCGATATATTAAATTATACGATCCACTACCTCCAAAGCTCTTACTGAGCAAAGAAGCATTATTCTTTGTGATACACTCGAAAAAGCTTTAGGAGTTGAAGAGCCCCCAGTGACGTTTACGAGGAATGAGTCCCTTCTCATTCAAGCTACTACCCGGAATCAAAGTTCCATATTGTCATCCCTCTTATTTCCACTCATGATGAAATAAGAAACATTCAAAGGCACTATTTGTTCTTTAGAACTGAAAAACGAAGATTTCCTGTCATTTTAAGAAATCTCCAGCAGAAAAGGTTTCCCGTCACTAACGTTTATAGATTTCCCCCTCGTTGGATTTGCTTGACACCCTAATCCTCATTTAGTACCCCTTATCCACTTTCAACGGTAAAAATAGGTTTTACAAGCTACAGTGTTCGTACGTTTATTCTCCGACCCAGACGTTGCTTTAAATTCCAACGGTTTGGTCATGCCCGAAAATACTGTAGGGGACCGCATGACATGTGCCCAGTCTGTGGAGAAGAAATTTACATTCCCTGTGAAAAGTCACAACACTGCAAAAGCTGTGGAGGACCCCACAGTGTTTCTCCCTTAAAATGCCCGACTTACCTGTTTGAAAAGGAGGATTTGTAATTATGTACCATACAAAAATTGAGCAGGAGAGATACCATACACCAGTTCAAAGACAAATACCCCTCAAGACAAAGGCAATCTTATGCTACAATTGCAGCAGCCCCCTGCCTCCGCGTGATAATCCACCGACACAACTCCATTCTAGTAGTACTCTTCCCTAAATTCTAGAGAAACTCAAGTAGTTACTGCAACTACCCTCCTGCACTTCCTACACTACTCACTTCTCAAATAAACCAAAATCAGCCCTTGATCCAATTTCCTGTTCAACAACCTTACTCCGAGTTCTAGTTTTCAACCAACAAACAATAAAATTAAGTTGGTTCATCCAATACAATGTTTGGAGAGCATTTACTGCCAAGACACTATGTCCTTTACCCTCCCGATGAACCAGAACTCACGTAAGAGGCCTGCATCTGTGTCCCCAAACCTGTCTCCCACCGTTAAATAATCTCTTGAAAAGGATATTTCTAAGCACAAAGAAAAGATTAATCAACAAGCTAAAGATTATTCGCCAAAATAAAAATCATCCAAATTTCTAAAGTAAAACACATTGACCCCAGATGTAAAAAATGCAACTCAGAAGAGACCTTGCCATAAGTCTATTCCTGAGACAAAAGCAGCGACTTAAATAGACTATACCCAATTAATCAGAGCTATTGAACAAACCACCAACCAACTTTCTGATAGCTTGCAGGATTATTCCAATTCTTCTGAGACCTCCTATAACTCTTCTCGAATTTCCTACCTCCACACTCCCTAAAAGATTTTATGCCTTATGGGATGAAATGGATCATTTTTCCCAAATGGAGTCTGATGGGGCGTCTCTCTCTCTCTCTCTCTCTCTCTCTCTCTCTATATACTTCTTGCGCTTCCAAGCGAGATGAATGGAAAGCCACTCAACGAAAACACCCCAATCGCTCAAAGCGTACTAAATCTGCTAATGGCACAAAACTGGACACAAAGGTTCTTAACCCAAATTGTCCAGTTTTCCAAAATTTCCCCCACCTGATGGCTCACTGACAATATCTCTAGTATCGAACCTCCGCAATCCAACGGATTCCATATTGAATTCCAATATCGCAGCTGCAGCTTTACATAAAAATTAAAATTTTCCCCCCATGGAAACATTCCCATATTCTCCAACCATTTTGAATCTGCTTGCTTTGCAGATTCTGATATAGCTTATATTTCTAAACATGAGTATTTTTATTGTTTTTCCAACGACCTACCAAGTCCACTAAATAATATGGACTTGGTTGAACAAAACTTAATTCGCATTCATGGCAAAGCCCCTCTAGCAAATACCACTGAAAGCTCCCCCCAAGGTCGGTCGTACAACCCAAATCTCTGCTTTACGACTATTTCTACCACCAGTATTTGTTGCTCCTCCTCGTCAAGACCCACGTCTCAGCCTTTCCTCCCAATCTGAATCTACTTCCAACATCACCCCTAGTGACAGAGACAATTGTCTCAAAAAGACCATCCCCATAATATTTATAACAACATATAATGGACACCTTCCTCCAATGAAATTGTCGTGGCTACTACTATAATTTTGAAGAACTTGTTCAACTAATAAACATATGTGCACCAAAATGCATATGTTTACAGGAACTTAAACTATGTCATCGTGACTTCCACCCGTCGGAATATAAATCGCCTCTAGCCTCTATAGAAAGAGGTGACAGTGATAGGGGAGGTGCATGAATACTCATTCATAAATCTGTCTCCTACTCTCCAGTCTCTTTTCAAAGTAGATTTTATGCAGTGGCAGCACGAATTCATCTGCTTACCGACCTTACTGTCTGCTCGATCTACTTGGCTCCGAGTAGTGTGTTTACTAAGGTCGATTTAGCGGATCATTTTAAGCAGCTCCTTGCTCCAGTTGTCATACTAGGAGACTTCAACCTTTTCCAGCCCTTAAGGGGCTTCTCTGTCACCTCATATAAGTCTAAGATCCTTGTTGATCTCCTAACCCACTTTTCCCTGGGATGCCTTAACACAGGACTCCCTACATATGAACGTTTAGATACAATCTCTTCTTCCTGTAATGAAATTTCCTTTTGTTCCCATTCTCCCATGGATCGCTTTACCTGGTCCCGCTTTGATTATTTATACGACAGTGACCATTACCTAATTGCCTTTAATGAATTTGCACCGAGCGCAAAGTTAAAACCCAGTTCCAGTTGACATTATAACCTAGAAAAGTGAGTACCTTTTCAGCATACTATCGCTGTCCCATTCTTTCCCTTCAATAAGCGGTTTCCGAATGTTGACGAAACCTTTAACCTCTTCCTACAAGTTATCATCACAGCAGCGGAAGTTTGGATCCCGCGATCTTCCGTAGGTAGGCGTTCGTCAACCCCTTAGTGGATCCAAGAATGTGCATAAGCTAACCGGGAAAAGAAAAAACTCTACAGGCAATACAAAATGACCCGCACCACCACAAAAACGATAATCTTCAAAGTAGCTGCGGCGAGATTTTGCCGAATTAGTCGCCAAACACGTAAATATTACTTTCGAACTTATACTTCGACTGTCAACTCCACAACACCCCTTTTTTCAATGTGGAAAGTTGAACAGAAAATATCTTTTCCCTCCAACAATTCCTCACCCACAGTCCTTCGTTACGGGCTTGATATAATCGATATGATCTCTGCTCCAGCAGTAGTTGCGGATGCATTAGGTTTTAGTATTGCAAACCACTTGAACTCTTTTCGCTATCCTAAAGCCTTTCAAATATTTAAAATTAACACTAGACAGCCGGATTTTTCATCAGCAAGAGGATAAGATCATACCTATAACCGTCTTTTTACATTTGCAAAGTATCAAACTGCACTTGCGAATACCAAAGAGACGGTGCCCTTGGCCTAGACATGATTTCGTACATAGTGCTTCGTCATATTCACCTCTCGGCGTCCGTCAGCGTTTTTGCTAGATCGGTATAACAAAATCTGGATCGAATCCTCTTTTCCATCTATTTGAACTACAGTTTTTGTAACTCCTATTCCCAAACCTGGGAGAGATCCGAGGTTGGCGGACAACCAAAGTCCAATTTCGCTGACCTATAATACTTGTAAATTAATGGAGAAAATGGTTTCAGGCCGCCTTCTTTCTGTTTTGGAGAGTCACCAGGCTTTTTCAAACTTACAGTTTGGTTTCCGCAAAAATCGCTAGACCGTAGATCCTTTGTTTAAACTGGACCATGACTTACGGGAAATCTACTCAACTCGTAGATGACTTCGGTTCTCTTTAAACTACACTCCCTCGGTTTAAGAGGATAGCATCCTCTTTTTTTTAAGTGCCTTCTGTCAAATAGATCCATCCAGGTTCAGTGCTCTTCTGCTCTATCACGCCACTTTACTATGGATTTAGGCGTTCCGCAGAGCAGTGTTCTAAGTATATTAATTTATCAGCTGTCGGATTCAATGACATAGTTGCTTCTATCCCAGAGACATTAAATTTTTCTCTCTATGTTGATGATCTTGGGCTGTACATTGGCGGTGCTGGGCTACCATTTTTTGAACGGGAACTTCAACTAGCTATTGGGAATATTTCGCAATGGGGTAACTCCCATGACTCTCATTTCTCACCTACAGAAACCTCAGCAATACTCTTTAGAAAAAAAGAGAATCGAAGAATCTGCCACCTTCCTCCAGCAAACCTACCCTTATATGCTTCACCCATTCTTGTAACTTCACAAGTCAAATTTCTAGGACTCATTCTAGATGACCATTTAACATTAAACTTCTGAAAGCGACATGTCATCACGTGGTTGACCTATTACGTCATCGTGGGGTTCTGATCGCAAGTTCCTTTTATGTATATATTATAATAAATTAGTTTTAGACGACTTTGCTAAAATTGTTAATTTAATTAAATCAAAGTCATTAAACGCAAGAATCTTCAGCTTATTATGTGAATATATGGGAAGCACTCATGAAATTTTATTGCTGCATACTGAAGTGCGTTGGTTATATCGTGGAAAGTTCTGGCACGGTTTTTCGAATTACGTGAAGAAATTATGTTTTCCAATCTGAACATCCTTCTCAACTTTCAGCTAGATTAAAAGATCAATGTTGGATGCAAAAAATAGCATAACTTTCTGATATATTTACTTACGTGAATGAAGTCAATCTTGCAATGAAAGATTCCAATGCAACATTTTTCAAAGTCAAAGGTAAAATGAACGCACTTAAACGTAAACTAAACACTGGGGTGATTATATTGCTAAGGGTGATGTTGAATGTTTTGAATACCTGAGTAGTTTTCTACTAATAAATGAAATTTCCCTAAGGCAAGAAACACATCTAATTTTGCAACATTTAATAAAAATAAGAACAAATTTGCATTTGCTTTCTCGCGTACGCTACCTATTCATGTGATAGCCATCAAAAAAGATTAATAGTTATCTATTTAAATTTTATAAATAAATATTTTTCACTTATATTTATTAGATTATTTTTTAAAATTAAATTTTAACTTCATTCTTGCCTATATTTTTAAATCTATTTTCATGAATATTTTAAATATTTGAAATTTCCATGAACTACTTTATTTATTTCATGACACTGACGTGATTTAATTTTTTTTTATTTTTTTTTCAACTTAATTATATTTATTTTAGATATTATTTATTTATTTACTCAAAAACATACATAATTATACTTTATTTTATTCATTTACTTAAAACACTAGCAACACATTTTTCTTTAAACACTTTAAGCACTTTATTAAACTATACTAAAAGAATATATTAACATACCTCAAAATACTTTTTCTTAACAGTTAACACTATTGGTAACTTATAATGGCATGTTGCGTTTTGATGAAAGGATTTACACAACCTTCTTTTACTAGTATTAATATTAAAGAAAATTAATTTTCACTTGACCTTTTTTTAATTATTTTAATCACCTTATATTTTATTCCCTTAACATTGTTACTTTAATAACTTTATATTTAATTATTAAAAACATTTTATCGAAGCAGACATCTTTGCTGAAGCTTGAAAATTTGTTGATTCATAGCAGATAATCAACCTATCATTTTCTTCGAGTAATTCTTCTTTTCTTGACTTACAATATGACTCCGTTTTTCTTTTATTCTTTCTTGATAGCTTTGAAAGTTCTTGTCTGAATTATATAAATCAGGACTTTTATGAAAGTTCCAAATAACTGAAACTTGTTTAATTCTTTCTTCTTTATTTGATTAGAAAGAGTTAGTCAGGTCGGAAGGTCAGATACATAAAAAAAGATGACAATATTCATATTTATTTGAAGACTTTGTTTGTTAAGAAAATAT
>JABUQX010007276.1:0-10000 GCA_015478945.1 Trachelipus rathkii | reverse complement strand
ATAAATAGTAAAAAAAATGTCAGAAGGTGAATAACTAATTATTATCTCAAAATTATATAAATCTTTACAGTATAGAAGTTTTAGAACTTGATAAACTAATTGCATATAGATTATCCTACTATTTATATTATAGTAATTAAATATCACCTAAATAGTGTATGTTTATTTATATTTTTATTATTAGATTTAAATAAGCATAAGCTAAACTATTTATATGACTTCTCTTACATGCTGACCTTTATTGTTGTTCTTCTCCACGCGGTCGTTTTTACAGGAAATAAGCAGACTCAGTTTGAATTTGCGAACAGCTTCATTCTATACTGACAATCTATAATGGCTGTGTTCCTCCAGGTCTTCTACTCAAGGTTGTGTTGTTATAGTTACACACTCTATAATGACCTCGCTCTCGTGCTATTAATAACAGGCCTTGGACTGCAATGACTATTACCATACAATAACTATGATGTATTGACCAGCGAACTATGTAACCATGGGAATACTGGTGACAATTATTAACTTGACTGTAATATGGACATAATGGATTAACTCATGCCAGACCCAATAGATGCGCGTTACACAACATAGATATAGGCCACTGTGAAGAAGATTCTTGCACATATTTTTTTTAGGATTGAGGCATTGTGAAACAAGTTTGTTTATTTATATACCTCGCACTTCAGATAATTCAGTTGTCTATACCTTATTGTCATATATTGGGATATTTAACACTAGTTGTTCGCTCACCGTGGATCTATTCTAGAAACGTGTCGCGTCTGTCCACTTGTTTATATATCTTTGGTGTTTCTTTTCTCCTGATATACTATTATTGGAGGGCGTAGATCGATATAGTGTGCAAAAATCACCTATGACTAATGATTGATAAAAAGAATCATCTATGACTAATGAAGGAGAGATTGCTCTGTGTTATACTCTGATGTAGAGACGCACGTTGGAGTAGTAGGTGAGCACACATTCCATCAGACGATTATGCTGTTCTTTTGCTAGGTGTGAGGTGTGATGTAGATCGTGCGATCTCATATGAGTATGAGAAGAGTAAGAGAGTGGTAGATCTAGTGGCTTATATGTCTGTATTTTAGATTGACCTCTCGACAGGGTGCGATCACTCACTAGCTCTTTCACTCTACGGTTCTAGCATAAATTTAAACTGTTGGCGTCACTCTCACTTTATTCTGTCGTTTTATTTTTGCCAATCAAATAGACTCGCGCGCATCTGAAGTTTTTCTCTTTCAATCGCAATCCTCTCCCAGGTGGAAGGTTCGTTGCGATACATTTGCGCATTTCTAAGCAGCCTCATCCTGTTCTCTAGTCAAACTCTCTGACGCCCCAGACTTGTCCGTTATGTGCTCGCTCTTTCATGTACTTTTCGCAACTGGCATGAAGTCCTGGAAGCCACTTGCGTCAGCTATCTCTGACTTACATACTCACATCTTTTTCGGCGGGGCATGTCGGACCTTTTAATATATATATATAAATAATACTAGTATAATATTATCATATATATATATATATAGTTATATAATTTATATATATATATCATATAATATATATATATATATTTATAATATATATACTACTATATATATAATAATATATATATATCGATGCAATAACGTCACTATAAAGTTATTATAAAAAAAGTTTATCCTTAAAATATGTAATCGTATGCAAAGCCTATAAAAAACTATAGATATTTCCATTAAAAAATAAAGACCAATTCATTATATAAAGGAAATTTCGAATGACCGGAATTATCCTTCCACCTTATTTCCTAGTTTAGTTACCTACTTTCTATTAAAAGTAATAAAAACAAGCATTTATTTGTGTCAATAGGATAAAATCAATGTCTCTTACTCGAAGCGTCCAGCGTAATCGACAGTTAATTTGGCATAGGCTTTCCTCATAGGAATACAACGAATGTATATATAATTATATATATATATTATTATATTATATAGTATATATAATGATATATATAGTAAATACAACAATAAACTACTCACTATATATTAAATAGATATATATATATATATATATGCGAGGGTATATCCTGGACAAGGAGAGCCGAACAATCATTTTTTTGGCAAGCAGCTCTCCTTGACGCATGCGCGCCCCCAAAGGCTGGGGCAGGTTCTGTGCAGTTCGAGAGTCTCCTATTTTGGTATCCACGTGACACAAATCTTGCTGCGCTGCATCGATGACCATCTGACCATGTGGACCAGACAGCCGTCAACTGATTATATATATATATATATATATATACTATATATATATAATATATAAAATATATATATAATATATTATTATATATATATAATATAATTATATGATAATATATATATTTATTATATATAAATATAATCAAATACATTACGTATGGTTGGATTAGTTGAATATCAATGCATTAAATCAGTAAAAATAGACTGACGTTTTCCTACGCTCAGAAACGCAGTCCTTATTTTAAGGTGCAATACGTTTCGCCAACTAACATATGAAAACATTTCTATCTGTATCATTCCACTTGGACGCTTAGAATGAGGACAATGTTTTCTATAAGAAATTGATACGTTGGTTAATTTTTAAGTATTTTCAGTGGGTTTATTTTAGATTATATATTATATAATATATATATATATAATATATATATATATATATATATATATATATATATATATATATATACTATACTATATTATATATATATTAATATATATATATATATATATATATATATATTATCAGGGGTTGGTCGAGAACTGGGTTACAAGTTTGTGCAACGCACCACTAATAGTAACACTCTAGCTAGTAGTGGCAGCATGTTATTTATTATTGTTTATTTCTTAATTTTTTTAATGGATTAAGAAGGTTTGTTGAATAGATTAAATTGCATCTTATTAAATAATAAAATCGTATAACTGAAAGGCGCGATTTAATTGTATTAATAAAAAAAAAAAGAACGTTTATATAGCAATTTTTGATTAAACATTTTGGCAAAAATTTTTGCGAACGCAACGTATTAGGCGAGAGGAATGGTGGGTAAAAAACGAATCGACGCGGCGAGACCGCTTTTATAACGACAGATTTTGTTTGAGCAATAAAGTGTATGAAACATTAATTAAAAAGGTTTTTATTTTTTTTTATACAGATTCGTTCCATTTTATCAGCATAAATTCAGTTTTTTGGTAACTGAATTGAACAAAAGTGACAACGTTCTGATTTGTGATGCTTTTTACATAAGTTTTAACAGTATTGTAGTTCAACATTAATTATTCGCTTGTAAAATTTGAACACTGACTAAAAATAAGAGGATTTAAAAATATTTTAATTAGTGAGTTTTAGTATGCAAAATTAAATTATAATGAAGAAAATTGAAAATTGTGAACAGGTAATTTTTTTTATTTCTTTATAGCTTTTAAATAATAATAATAAAAAGAAAAGTTATAGATTCCACGATTTCCCCCATTTTACGGTATATAGTATATATATATTATACTGATATTCTATATATTAATATTTATATATGTATCATATATATTATATATTGACTATTTAATTACTAATATATTATATAATATATATACTCATATTATACCACATAGTATATATATATATATACGTGAACTTCAAAAAAATATACTACAGGCAAATTAGCATGAAGTATTAAATAAATGAGGGTGCTTTATTGAAAAATGGTTTTTCTGCTTTCAAAGTTTCTTATGGTAAAAATTTTGCTAGTGAACA
Source organism: Trachelipus rathkii (assembly GCA_015478945.1). Classification (NCBI taxonomy): domain Eukaryota; kingdom Metazoa; phylum Arthropoda; class Malacostraca; order Isopoda; family Trachelipodidae; genus Trachelipus; species Trachelipus rathkii. Next base: position 6,241 of record JABUQX010007276.1, on the reverse strand, counting down.
TAAATGGTATGACAAGATGAATGATTATTCAATTTTATAATTGCAAGAGGGAACAGTAATTTTCTTTGATTATAGAAGCAGGCATCAAAATTATTTATATGCGCGCATAATTTTTCTACCTATATACGGCATACTCTGGCTAGGCTTATCTGCTAGTAATGAGATCATAGGTCACTTAAGTGCCATTTAAAATTTTTATGGCTGCCGGTGTAAGGTAGTGGTATAGGAGTTTATACAAAATAGCTTTGTATTGCTTGGCCAAATTAATCAGTAATTTTGGTTATAGCTACACAAGGATTTCAACAATAGTTTATTAATAATAATTGAAAATTTAATAGAGTAGAAGCTATTTGGAGAGTTGTACTGTAGTAAGAAGCGTGCTGCGCCAGGCCCACATGTAATGGGACGTGGGGCACTCACTCTCTGTAAGCCTTGGGAAAGCCTAATACACGTTACCAATTTCAAATCATAGAGGACCCTGCTATCGGTGGCACTATTGTTTTAACCAAACGAACTATTCTTACGCATATTTAGAGCGGCATTGATTTGTATGTGAAGAAGTGGAAATTTCACTCTATCATTAAAAATCCTACTCTTGTAATCTGTTTTAAGGTTTCACCGAAAACCTTGTTTTTTTTTTCTAATATCGGCGCTGAGCTATCAAAACAAGTTGGCAACACGAAGAGACAGAAAGGCGTTTACTGTTCTGTGATGTGTAATGTGCTTAGTGTTGTGGAAATTTTCGGACACGATAACCTTAGATGATAACTTACTCTTATAGTTATGATATAGATTTTGCGCTATATAAGGAATAGTTGAATAAGACTCAGCACAGATTACTACAACTAGCTTAAAAAGAGAAGAAAATATAGTTTAACATATTGTTAGAACGCGTGTAGCTGACTCACTTTCATAAAATTTCTGGGTAACCCCGTCAATCAAGATGATTCAGCAGATTGCGCAATATGGCGATGATGTCATTCATACTCACAATGTTTGCCAGCTATCATTTTTGGTGGTCGTCTGCGTTCATATTTCTCTTAATTCCTAAAGCGCTCAAATTTTTTTTTTTTCCAATAAGCGATTGAATAAAACAAATAACTTTGTAGATCTGACCCTTTGGCCGACATTAGGAAATGTAACTGTGTTGCATTTTAGAAATCGAAGATTAATGTATCTCGCGGAAATACAAGGAATTATTTCTCTTCTTCGCTATTGCTTTATGTATTATTTACTATTTGTTCTTTTTTTCTTCATCTTAAAAGGGTAGCTTCTCTCGTTCTTTTTGTCTCTCATCTTGTTTTTTGTTTTTTTTTTTTTTTGTAATGTGACTCTCTCACAGCTACGATTGTTTAGGGTAAATTGGGTCCGTCACGACAGGTGTGGTTCACGAGAAGCGACGCAGAGGGTGGGTTGTGATACCTCCGCAATGTTAGTTTACTGCGTGGACTGAAGAACGCAAATCTTCGGCTTAGCTCTCTGCCACAAATTTTTTTCGCGCCATTTAAGGGGTGCGTTGTTGTTGTATGACTGATTTCTCTACGGTATTCTCTTCAAAATGTATATAATTTTTTTTTAATAATTATGGATAGAATACAGCTACTAGAGAGAGGGAAGATTTGAGAATAGCACATTGCAGATTCGTAATCATAATCGATTTTTTAAGTAATCCTCTGAATAAACTTTGGAGAAAAAAGGTACTATTCTTTAAAATTTGCATTTGTACAATTTTTCGACCTTCGAGTTTACCTCGCGCACATGGCACGTGCTGGTTGGATTAGATCTCAGGCCATGGTCTCGGGTAGCTATTGGGCCTTCACATTGGTTGGTTAAGTTAAGACGCCTATACTTATTGTTAATAGTCACTTTGCAAATAGTAGTATATAATCACAAATTTCATACGCCTTGCTCGAAACGCGACAAATCATCATCCCCTCCTCATCTTCCATCTGGTTATCTCCTTTCACAGCAGCGGCCCTCTTGCGCCGAAATTTAAGTTTTGACCTAGCGATAGCTGTCTGAGGTTGGAGAGAGCCTCTTGGCCTCGATCTCTACGTTTATAAAGGCTTATTCCAGTAAGATAAACATACATTGCTCATAGAATGTATATAGATAGTCTTGTGTTTTTTATGAATTTACTTACAGTTTGTTTAATAGCATTAGCTATGTCTTTCTAAAGAAATATTACATTTATTGATACATTTGCTATTTTGGTGTTCTTATTATGAGAGGAACTATTCATTTATCTAAATTTATTCAGATTTATATTGTAATACAATAATTTGTTTTTCTATACCATATTACGAAATAGTAATTTTTAAATTTTAATTTACTTGCACTGGAACATATGTCATTATTTTTGAAAATTCTATTATGTCATTATTATTTAATTTTATTTATTTCATTAGTTATTATTAATATTATTCACCTTTTATTATGTATTATTTTTATTATTATTATTAGTGATGTATTATTATTGGATGTTTTTTTTTTTTTTTTTTTTTCTTTAAGGTTCTGATTATTATGTTTTTAATTTTATTTATTTTAATAATTACTTAATTTCTTTATTAATTACTTTAATTTTTATATTATTCAGGATTCTTACTAGTTAATCCTAAAATTCCTTGTTGTTGTCCGTTTATTAGTTTCTTGGATTTTTGTAACTTTAAATAGGTCATCGGCTAGTCCTATGAGTGTATGTAACTCTGGTAAGCCTGAGCGAGTTTTGTATACACTGATTATACATCCAGTATTGTTGGTTAATGCGTTCAGAAAGCATGTCTTTTCACCAAACCTTTCTATGATTTTTATTAGGAAGCTTTGGGCATTTGTTAAGGCCTATCACTGCGTTCAAAGTTCGTTCCTCAAATAGGAAATTTGCTCCCAGGCGTAGGTTTCCATTTGGCTTCCACTCTCCCTACGTGTTTGCTCTGAAGGACGTTATGAGGCTTGCGCGCTCGGTCAGGAAAATATAAACATAAGCCATTATTTTTTTAGGCCTATTCGCTGTTGAGCAGTAATTTTCTTGATGGAAATAAGATTACTTTTTGTAATGGGATAGGGTTCGATGGGGTGAGAAGATACTTATGTGCGAGTTGGGTTTTTGGTACAGCTGGGATGTGTTCGCAGAAGTACCCTTATTTTGCAGAGTCAACTTCTTTGTATTTTTATACGATACTAAAACATGACTGTTCGGCTAGTCTATAGTCCCAAATTTCTGAATATTTGTCTTCCTTCTAAACTTTTGGAAAGTCCGTAATTGATGAGCTGGGACAACCTAAACTTGAAGTTGCATTTTTCGGTTTGGTATTTTGCAAATCGTGGGTTCCACATTTACTGTCGGCGCGGGAAGATGGTTTTGATGAGTGCTCGTTTTTCGGTATCCTTCTCGCGGTTGTTTTCTATATAAGGCGAGGCCTATTGGGTCGGTATGTTTCAAGTTCCTCGCCATGAGATATTGGTTTATTGAACAATAGGATCGTATTGTATCTTGAAGAGTTTTTTTTTTTTTTTTTTTTTTTTTTTCTTTTCTTTTTTCAAGATAAATTTCGGTCAGAGTCTAGAAGGCTGTCTTGGAGTGTTGGGAAGTTATACAAAAATTTGACCGTTAACTATGAGTGTTCAAATTTTCTTCTTTTTGTTTTTCTTATTAGTTTTCATTATGTTTTTATTTCTTTCCGGTCGGTATTTACTTTTTATTTAAATATAATGAAAATTTTTTTTCTTCATTCAAACGTCATTAAAGTTATATTTTAAGGTACTATTTATTATTCAGTCGAATCGATTTATCTCACGGATCTTACATTTGGTTGTCTTGGGCCGATCATAGAAGAATTTGATTTTTATTTTTGACTACATATATATTATTTATATAATAATATATACACATGTCCAAGACTCGATTTTTTTTTTTCACTGATTTTTTTAATAGGAAATTTTTAGGTTCTCGTTCAGAAGGTTACTTATAGGATATTGCAATTGCAATGTTGCACGTGTCACTCTGGGCTTTTCGAAACCAAAAATTAGTAGCAACCATAAGGTATAGTATATATTATAGCAAATTAGGATGAAGTAATTAAAATTATAAATATAGGTGCTTTATTGAAAAGGGTTTTTTCTGCTTTCAAAGTTATTATTAAATAAATTTGCAAGTGAAATAAATGGTATGTACAAGAATGATGATACTCATGTTTATAATTGTCAAATATTAATTGGCTAACAGATAAATTCTTTTTATAACACATATTATTAATATGCACCATATTTTTAATATATCAGCTGGCAACCTTTTGCGGGCTATCTGATAATTGACTAGGCACTTAAGCATTTAAAATTTTTTATGCTGGCTTAGATGTGGTTATGCTGCCTAATTTGGTAAAAAATAGCTTTGTTTGCTTGGGCAATTAAATATGTAATTGGTTTATATATATATCACAATGGATTTCACATAGTTTATAATAATGGATTCGAATAAGTTGAAGCTATTGGAGAGATGCTGTGAGAAATAGCACATCCCCGGCCACTCCAAATGTTCGTTGAAGGGCACTCCTTCTCTAGTGTTAACATACCTTTGAAGAAGCCTTATAAATACACGTTACATAATATCAAATCTCTGGCCCTTACTATCGTGGGTCTAACTATTGTATAACTATATATACTTTGTAAGATATTTAGGCACGGGGTCATTAATGTTTATGTAATGTGTGAAATATGGAAATTTTTCTTACAATATATATATTAATATTATATATATATATATATATAATATATTTATAATAATTAAATTATATATATTATTTAAATAATTATATATATTATTATATAATATATATATATAATAATATATGATATATTATATATTTGTTGATGGGTGTGAAATGTCTATAGAATATTAGCTAAAAAACACTAACTATATATAAATTGGTGTACTACATGAACCGCCTACTTAGAATATATTATAATTATTATATATATATTATATATATATATAACAAATACATTCAAATATAATAAAAATTAAATTTAATTTTTATCAGTACAATATATATATATATATAATATTCATTTTATATATATTAATAATATATATATATATATATATATTAATAATATATATTATATATATAATATTAGATTACGTTACTTTTATATAACCAACAATACTTTAATTTCTGGGCCCGTATAGTAATTCATAGAAAAAACCCTTCCTTTTCCAAGCGATCGTTTTCAACAGCTGGTGCATGTAAAATTTAAGCTGAATCAGTCACTTGTAAAGCAGAAAGAATTAAAAGTGACTCTCACTTTCTGACGCCAACTCTGTTATATATGATATATATTATTATTTAATATATATATTATATATATTATATTTATATATATATATATTATATTAATATAATATATATTATATTATATTATATATATTATAATATATATATATTATATATATATATATATATTTATATATATATATATATATATATATTATATATATATAATTAATATATAATATATAGAGAGAGAGAGAGAGAGAGAGAGAGATGAGGAGAGAGAGAGAGAGGAAGAGAGAGAGAAGAGAGAGAGAGAGAGAAGAGAGAGAGTAGAAGAGTAGGAGAGTTAAGGACTCTGTGAGAAGAGAGGTAGAGAGAGAGAGAGATGAGAGAGAGCTGGTGGTGATAGCATGTTATATATATATATTTTATGATTAAATTATATTATATAATATATGTATATGTATATATATTATATATATTACTTATATATATATATATATAATATATATTTATATATAATATCGTTATATATATATATATATGAACTTTTATATATATATATAACTAGTATATATATATTATATATGTATTATATAAGTATATATATATTTATTATTTTCTTCTACCAGTTGTATAAATTAAGTCAAGAGAACTAATGCCTTTCAGGAATGATTGACCATTTTCTAGGAATCTTCTTCCTGAGTATATTTCTCGTCTTCCGAAATAAGAACAGGAGAACTGTTAAGTTATTTTCATCTAGAAATTTAATTCGCAGATACGTATAGGTATGGTTGTTACATTTCAATATGTATTACACTTTATATAAATATTCTTCATTGGCTAATTTAACTTTCATTTACTTCATTTGAATATTATAATTATTTTAAAAAGTATATATATATATATATATATATATCTATATATTATATATATATATATGTATATATATATATATATATATATTTATA
>JABUQX010007275.1:0-77500 GCA_015478945.1 Trachelipus rathkii | reverse complement strand
ATAAGATTTTTTATAACATAGATACCCCGCAAATTTTTCATTGGCAATTGATTTGCATTTCAGGAGAAACCCAATGAATATATATATATAGATATATATATATTTATATATTATATATTATATATATAATATATATTATATTAAATACTATATATATACTTATATATAAATATTATATATATACATATATTAATATACGTAATATAATATATACGCGTATATATTATTATATATATATATAAATATCTAATATATATATAAATAAATCTATAACTCTTAATATATAATATATAATACCGTATATATATATATAATATGTTATATATATATAATAATATTTATTATTATAATATATGTAATATATATATATATTATTTATATATAATTATTTCAGATATTGAAATATATTATTATTAAAACATTAAATATATAGTATAATAATAAATATCGCAATAAAATATATTACATATATAATATAAAAACTGTATTGTATATATTAATATCATAATAATTATAATATATATATAATATTAATATATAATAATATAAAATATAATATTATAGATATAATATTTTACAGTAAAAATATATATTATATTTATATATAATATATATATACTTAAGCTTATATATATCAGTATATATATAGATAATATAATATATATAATAATATATATATAATATATAATATATATTATATATAATTATAATAGACTATATATTATTTAATTGATATAATATATATATATCATATATATATACTAATATATTTACTTATATATATTTCTATATATATATAACATATATATGGTATATAATTATATATATAAAATATATAATATAAGATATATATATATTATATACTTATTTTTATATATTACGTATATATTTATATTATATATATATATATTATAAATAATAATAATATTATAGCTAAATATTATATATATATCAAATATAATATACGTATTATATATATATATATATATAAAATGACAACAATATTGAAATATGATAACAAAATTATCATCATATTATCACAGTTTCTCATGCCGATTATTGACATATATATTATATTATGGTATATACACCTTCAAATATGTAAATTAATGATAAAGATATGAGTATATTATACTTAACGGTATACCATATTACCATATATATATAATATATAATATATATATAATAATTATCTTATTATATATAAATATATATAGTATTATAATATACTATATATATATGATAATATAATGTATTATTAGGGAAATTTTTTATATGATATTATAAATAAAATAAATATTAATATTAATATATATATATTATATAAAATATAAAATACTATATATATATAATATTAATATATTATAATTATATATATATATTATAATTATTTACGATATAATATATAATATATAATTATATATATTAATATATATGTAATAGTTATAAAAACTATATATGGCTAACTAAGATATAATCTCTATATTTTAAATATAATTATTATAAATATAATATATATATATAATATTATACTATATATATATATATTATTAAACTTATAATATAATATATATATATATAATGTATACGGATGATATATATATAATAATATATATATATATAATTATTATATATAGTATAATATTATTATAATTAAATTATAAATATATATAAAATAATTATTTTATATATATATATATATATTATATAGAATAGCCTGATGTAAGCAGATGTTAAGGTTCGCACTCTCATACAGAAGAGACACTTGGTTCAAATCATCTGGCGTAGCAATTGGATATTATTTACCTGGGCAAGAATTAAAACTGACTGACGAAATGTTTATTTGACGCTGTTTGGTATCCGGCCTTAAGTCTCGATATTTACATGGTCCCTGTGTTACCCTATTTATAGGGATAAAGCACGTTAAAATAGTTTTATATAAATTATATATATTATAATATATTATATATAATTAATTATTTATTATAATATATATCTAATATTATATTATTATATAATACAATATATAGATATTATATAAATATATAGTATAATATATTCGAAATGGTGATTATGATTGAAGTTGATAAGGTTTTTGGGATATCTCCAGGGATTGGTGAGAAGCAAGAATAAGAACCTTATTAAGGAAAGGAGCATAAGGAACTTGTAGAAACGGGGAATAGTGATTTAATTGATTTTTTTTTTTTGGGTAAGGGAAAAGATATATAGCTGGCTATTTTGGCATCGACAAGAGTGGTCGAGGACTGAGGACTAGTGTAGAACAAGGGCGTTAGGATGGTAGAGGATGGTTATCAAAATCTTTACATGAAACAAATAATTGGACCATGAGAGAAAGAAATTTAATTAGTATTTAGGTTTATGGATTTGCAAGAGGCGTATAATAGGCGAAGTTCTATGAGCAATTGTAGTGAAAATATGGTGTGGTTGTGGCTTTGAAGTCGGCAATCAAAATGTATTGTATGACATCAAGTAGGCGTGTGTAAAGAATCAATTGCAAAGAATGATTGTTTCATAGTAATAGCGTGAGACAGGGTTGTGCTATATCTCCTTGATTCAATTTGTATATGAATGGTTATGAAAGAATTAGGGGGGTTTCAGGAGATGGTGTTAGAATGTGGAGAATGGGAGGTATGAGTGAGAGTACCTACTTATTATTAGCGATATTTGGTTCTTACTTGTGATCGAATTTAGAGATGTTTGAAGAAGTTGTGAAGATTTGGCAGGTGTAGTAAGGAGGGGTTGAAAGTAAACTTATAATGAGTAAAGTTCATGTGGAGAGGATAGCCATCAGTTGAAGTATTGTTAGAATAGTGAGCAGGCTGGCAACTTGTCAGTTTAAATATTATGGTAATGTTGGCATGAGAAAGAAACGCGATGAATGCAGAGTGTGGGAAGTTGTTAATGCAGATGGACTGGAGCATTAAATACGGTGTGCATGTAAGTCATCGATGCTCTAGTGTTTCTTACATGAGGTATGTTGTTACCTTATTGTACTGTAGGGCAATTGTTCTAAAATGTATAGTTCTAAAGTCAATGTTTAGAATTGACATCTTAGGGGCGTGTAGAAAGTGTGATAAAAGTGATAAAATGAGGAATGAAGATTATTATTGTGTTGTGTGAAGAAAGGGTAAACGAGAAATTAAAATGAATTTAATTTTGAAATGGTTTAGTCATGTGAAAGGATGAATGATAGTCACGTTGGTTAAAGCGGATGTATAGTGGAGTGTGTTTGGAACCAACCGGCTGAGAAGACCGAAGAAAAAGTGGAATTGAGTCAGTAAAGGAATTTTGAGGAAGAGAATTTGAGATTTGCGAGCACAAGAAGGTGCAATGATAAGGAGGAAAGAATGCCAGGTGTATTAAGGGGTATGGTAGTGCACTGCGCAGCATAACCAACACTGACGTTACCATAGTATCCTTCGCAGCTCCCGGTGAAGCCTAATGTGGTTTATGCTGCGCGAATTCTTACTAATTAATGATACAGTAAGGCCTGTATGATGGGCTTTCTTTTCGACTATGCATATTTCTTAACTGCTTTCTTTCCGAGACCTCCTGGAAGGGGGCCAACTGAAAAAAAGAAGATGAAGAAGAAAGACAATAATATAATATAATAATATTAATATTATATATATATATTATATTAATATATATATATATATATACATATAAATATATATATATAAATATAATATATATATATACTATATATTAATATTAAATATAATATACAATAACAATAAAAAATACATAATAAATATATATATATTAATATATATATATTTTATACATATATAATATAATATATATATTATTAATATTTATATATATATATAATAATAAATATATACATATCATAATACTAATATAATATATATTATTATCTGTTTATAATTTTTTCTATTGAAAGCCAGCATTATCTTCGATGATAATGCAACAAATATAGCTTTTTTTTTTTAGCTAATATTTTTTTATGTACATGTAAATTTTTAATTGGTAATAAACTAATTTACCCCTTTCAAGCGAATTTGATACCTTTTCGATCTTGGGTTAGATCAATGTTCAAAGGACACACTCTAACTTTTATCTTATTGATTATTCGATATATTGCCATTTTCTTTCAAGCAGTTATAAAAAGTTGAAATGATTTGTTTTATGTCATTCTTCTGTGCCAGTCACGAGTTTGTGGTGGGTTTTATCATTTTTTAAAATTATTATATTTCCTTTTGCCAAATGAAAAATCCCGGGATTGGACCAAAATAACCAGCCCGGTGGTTTTTGGGTTTTATTGGGCTTTTTAAAATGTCTATTTTTGAGAAAGAAAATAAAATTATCAAAGTGTCTGTTTATTTATGTCTTTTTGTCTAAATTTAACGAATAAATTAATAAGTACTATAATTACAAATAAGGAACTATATGGGTAACAACATTGAGTTCCAATTCCCCTGATCTAATGAATCATGAAAATTGTAACTGAATAGTAAATGTTTGGTTATGTTACAGAGTTATTTATAATAAGTGTATGACAGACCAATCTTAAATAAATAATAAAGTAATATATTACTCTTATGACATCTTACGATAATATATTAAAATAAAACATCTTTAAATAAATAAACGTTTCTCTTTAAGGAAGATTTTATATATATTTTATAATTTATATATACTATATATAGATATTTAAATATAATAATATATAAGTAATTATATATACTAATATATAATATATTATATATATATTTATTATATATACTATATAATATATATTTTTATCTTTTTTGTTTATCTTCCTTCTATCTTCCCAAGAATGGAAATAAGTGATTAACGAGCAATCGGAAAAGAAAGGATAGAAAGAACATTTATAAGTCGAAACGAAAGCCAGCCTTACCGCACCTGATACCAATTAATTAGTAGAAACTCATTGCAGCGTGAAAATCCACCCTAAAGGCTTCATGGACAGCGAGTTCCCTCCACTATGTAATATTCGTCAATTAAGGTAGTTCCCTGCCATGCGGGCCAAACCATACCTCACAATCCCCGCATTCAATCCTTTAAAACCTTTCTTTTCTATACCTCTAACAAACTCACATTCTTCTCCTCCAAACATCTTTACTGAATCAATCCATTTTTCTTCGGTCTCCAGCGTCGTTCCCAATACACTCACCACCATAATCCGCTTAACCAACGGACTATCATCAATCCTTTCCACATGACCAAACATTACAACAGACTTTCATTATATTCTATAATACCCTTTCCTCAACCAACACCACTCTCTAATAAAGTAATCTCAATTTATCCAATTATCTACACCAAGCACATACCTAAAGATTTTCATACGAACACATTAACTTTAATCATAACCTCTTCCAAACCAAGTCTCACACATAATACAATAACACAGCAACACATACCTATGTAAATAGCCATCAAGACTTATCCTACATTCACAAACGAATTTATTGCACCCAGCCACCTTCCTCATTCAAAACTTACCATAACTTTGAACTAGGAGTTCCTTACAGCATTCATTAACAATATACCTAAAATTAAACTCAGACAACTGTTCCAGCAGCCAAACTCAAATACTATAAACTGATGGAGTGTCCTACTCAAACCAGAACCTTAATCTTATCACGTTTACTTCAACCGCCTTTTAACCCTCCAATCTCCTCTACATCTGTCTCTCAAACTCTTATAGAATATCGCACACAGGAACAATCCATCGCATATAATAGTATGGCACCCACAATCATCTCCATATCACCAATTTTAAACATTTCTGCCATCCCACTTATTATTCAAACCCAATCTGATACATTCATAACAGGAGGAATAACAACACTTTACTCCGCGTATAAATCCCTAAACCATATCACCCATTTAACCATTTATTCTTAACCTCACTATCTTTCTAATACTTTGATTCCATTCAGAAGACTCCACAACCCAGTATATTCACTAACATGCCATAACCTTCCTATATACTCTATAATCCCTGTTGCAAATCCATAAACCTAAAGACAATTTATTCTGCTTTCACCCACATTTCTCAATCATCTCTGTCAATGTACCGGTGTGATCGACCATCTCTACCATCTAACGACCTTGTTCTTCACAATCATCCTTCAGTCCTCGACGCACTCTTTTCGACCAAAATACATGCATATATAGTTCCCTACATAACAACAATAACTTCATTCCCTATTAATTTTACATTCGTTCTCCATACCTATATACAGGTATATTACCCTCTCTCCAATCCTATCGACTATAACACTCTATAAGACGCTTTATTACAAACTATACCAAAAGTCAACAATCACCATCTCCTCGTTCTTGATCATCTTCAAATTTCATTACTGCAGATTTACCATTCTTCCTTTTTCATCCTACCCATTACCTCCTGCCTTACTAGAAGAACAGTCAATCCAAATACTATCGCTTCACGCCATCATACATATAACCAGTATATACCTCCTCATACTAGATTAATTGAAGATATCAAGTGTTTTCCACATCTCTCAACCCAAATTCATATTACGTTACATTAACAATCCTATTCTAAAAAAAAAAAAAAAAAAAAACTCTAAAAAAAAAAAAAACAAAACCCCCCAATAACCCTTACTTTTATTCTCATCATTACTTTCGCGCTCTCCGAAGACTTCAATTCCCATGTAACATCATATCCTCCTTCAAATGTTATTTACTCGATTTCTCCCAGATGCACCTTTTAGTATTATCCTTTTTTCCCTATATGATATCCAATCACTTTCTTGATCTTATCATTGCTTATACATAACCACATCAATTTACCTTTACCGTCTTTAATACCTTCTTCAAATCATATACCATTTGGATAGTTATATAATTACGATATTAAAATATATATTATTATATATATAAAATATACATAATAATATATATATATCTAGTATTATATTATAATAAATTATATAGAAATTATATATATTCAGGTGAAAAGAGGCTTTGTAGTCAACAAAGCTATGATTTTTGAATTTTATGCTATGAGAAATGCTATTTGACCCTGATATGAAAAATTCCATTAGTAAAAATTTTATTCGTCTACATATTCTGTTATATATATATTTTTGAGATTGTTTGAATTGTTGAAGAAAAATCAACAAGATGGAACCGGAACATCGTTCAGTCAATAAACTAATTAAAACAAACAAACTATATATAATCGATCAAATAACATAACAAGATTATAGATAACTGATAAACTAAGAAATTGCTCTAATAATGACTTTCAATGATAAAAAAATATGACATAGTAAAAAAAAAATTTTTGTGCATTCTTTCTTTTATTAAAAAGTGAAAGGAACACAACTATTTTCGATATAACAAATCTAAGAATATAAGAATGAATATTTAATAAAAATAAAGTTTTCACTTTTTAGAAATAAATTTTAAGCACAAACTCACCCGCTTTTAACGATTAAAAAATTTATACAAATTAACTTCGATTCACAATAACTGGAGTGAATAATAATAAAGTCAAATTCATAGCTAGATGAATCACAGTTTGAGGCAACGGAGATATTAAATAACAAAAATCATCAATTTGAAGCCCGACACATTGAAAATCTTTGAATTTTCTGAAGAATATTTCATAAACTGGTGAGTGCCGAAATAGACATAAGGCCCCCGCCAAAGGTAAAGGAGCCTGACATAAATATATACTATTATATATATAATATATATATATATACTATATTAATATTATATATATATAAATATATATAATTATTTAACTAAATTTACGCTATTAATGAAATTAGTACTCCTTTTAGTGAGAATTAATTCTTACATAAAAATTGAGCATTTTGAACAGTTAAAATGGATTCTAAAGTTCTTAAGGAAGAAAATGTATTATAAAGAACTTTTCTCTTTTTTTCTTAAAAACATAATAATCAAATCTCAAAAACATCTTTTTACATTTAGCTTCCAAATTATATTACTAGTTTTAACTTAAAATATCTAAACTTTGGTTTAGTATATTCAATTAGCTAATTTGATAATAATATATATATATAATTATATATATAATTAAATATAATATTATAATATATATAATAATATATATATATATATATATATATATATATAATCAAAATCTAACTTACGATTACGACAAATGTTTATTCTGTTTATCTCAATATTTTAAAATCCAATAATTAAATTTTGCTGCTCCTCCAAATTTCCAATCATCTTATGTTTAATTTTACAAAAAATTGATTTCCTGAAATCATTATTCTGAAGAAATGGCTTCCAGAATTTATAATTGACTCAACTTCTCGAAAATTACTATCAGCAAAATTAAAGACATAATATCTCAAGCTAAATTAAGCTCTAAGGATTTTGTATATCAGGTGCCTTTCTGGGGAAAATTGAGTTACGAAATGTCTTAAAATTGAATAGTTTTAAAAAATCTACTTCCACAGTTACTAAGTTATATTATATTTGGGGTGACAAACAAATTGGGAATATTTTTTAAAATGGAAAATACCTATTAACTTACATGTTCATCATAATATATCAATAAATGCGGTGGACTGCATGCCACCACTAATAGAAAGACAATTACAATCTTCCACCGTATGACTGAATAAAGCTATTTCATTATAGAACTCATAGCATATTACTAATCATCCCTAAATTCAGCTAGTAATGTCATTATCTTCAGAACGCACAATATTACAGCGTACCAATTTGAATGAATATTGTCCCAATAGTACGAACGATCTTAAGTGTTAGATCCTTGTTATTGCGACTCAACGACCTTAAATGAAATCTAATCTTACAGTCTTTACAAACTGAGTGAGATTTTGTTTATTAGACTTACGCATAATATTGTAATCATTAATCTATCTATATGATTTTCTATTATTAACTTTATATTATTTATTAATGTATTGAATAATATTTTATTTAATATCATTTATTTAGCCTTGCAAATGGGAAAGCAAAGGCGCGAAGTGAAGGTAATAATTATTTAAAATGTTACGGTATTTTTGTATATAGCATATTTTAATATATATATATATATAAATAATATATATTATATATATAAATATATTATATAGTATATATATATATATATATATATAGTAAATTAAATATATACTTAATATATATATATAATATATTATATATAATATAATATAATATATATATATATTATATATATATTATAATATATTATATATATATAATATAAAATATAATATATAATAATAATAATTAATATATATAATAATATAATATAATTCATTTTCAATGCAAATAAAGCAATGAATACCTTGCTGTATTTTATATCCTTTAAAAACTTTATCCAAAGTTTTGTTAAAACACTTTAAGCATGTATGCAATTCTGTAACGTCAAATACCAACTTGCTACTGCTGTCACAAAGTTCCTTGCAGCTACTCTAACACATATCCTACAATAAAAAGTTTGCTAAATCATTAATATTACACAAAATTTTCATTTATTCATTGTATTAAGCTTGAAGGTATTAATGTTCATTAACTAATTAAGATCAAAATCGTATATTTTCTACCAATTTTAGTCTCTCTTAACTTTTCAATCGTAGCTTTGCTATGCTGCAGAGAAAATATGAAAACAAACTCATTAACTTGTTCATGCTAAGTAGACGAAGTATTATCCGTTCATTTCAATTATCAAGAATTTATTGAAAACCTTAATCTAAGCTTGCATGAGGTCTCAATTCTTCACAGATAAACTCACCCAAAAAATTTTGTAATCTGATATTTGACGTCAAGTAATTTGATTAATTTCACAATGATTGCTAACTCAGTAGTTCCTCCATACATTTCAAATTTGAGTCTTAGATAACAATTTGATTTTGCTACTGTCCCAATAGTGAGTTGTTTGAATAATCTGTATTTGTTAACAAAATTTTGAATATAAGTGATGCTTGTCCAATACTTTCTTTGAAACACAAGATCAGAGATAACTCAAAATTCTTATAACTGTTCCTAGAACCAAAGGCTTCTTTCTTTCACTGACTTTTATCATAAATCACTTAAAGAAAGAATCTGCAACTTTTGAGTTATTTTATGTAATAGATACTAACACCTACGTTCACAAATTCACCACATTCTTTAAGTGTTTTAATAGCATCGTATTTTGACAGTTGCTATTCCTTGCCAGGGGTTTACTAGAAGAAAATACGCCGTATTGCACTCACTGAATGTCATAAATTTTTGACCCAATATTCTTTAACAGTATCATTACAACTGCTTAATTATCGACTGCACAATGAATTGTATTCTAGCATTTGGAACATTTTCTTTCGAGCTGGAGTCTGAATTTCCTCGACATGTTGCTGCTTTCATACTTACTCTGCAAATTTTAATTTAGTATTTGTTATCTAATACCTTAACATTATTATTTCAAGTTTTCAATCACTGTGCTCTTCATTTATATAAACAACAAATATTTTCTATTCAATTATAAAATTTCTAATTAATTGATGGAACTCTAGTCTATATGCTTTAAACTATCATCATTAAGTGATCTTGCTTGAAATATCAAGTGTAATATCTACAATAAGAAAAAAAGGCTTTTTCTACACTTATCCACAATAAATTTCTCGACAACTAGCATTTAAAGAATAGATTCATTATGAATCTATTGTGGACTAAAGATTTTAATTTATGTTCGCTTTAAAGTGGGTCTCACTCTTAACTAACCCGCTTCTCAGGAGTAAGCATACTCCTTAGTGTGCCCCACCTCACTATGCTCCTTCTCTTTGAAAATTAGAGTATTTATCCATACTCGAAAGAACTAACAGTGCTAATGTCTGTTACATCAAAATACGAATAAGGACTGTCCATTCTTCACGATCTCATTCATCAAAATAGGGTAAGTTGATTATTTTTCCCATGCAATATTGTAATTAGCACGTCGAAAAATGAGAGTATTGCTCATGAACCTAATTTATTTTTTTTTAACTAGGCCTTGCCAATTTATTCATTCTCCATCAGACAAGATTATAGAGATTGAAAATCACTTAATCATTGCTATCACAAAAACCAGTATGTTCGCAATAAGACTCCATGAGGGTAGGAGAATACCTAGCCAAATTTTGTATTTTTGCTCTCAGAGTATAACATAAATAAGTATTCGCGATGAAAATATACTGTTGCCTTTCACTTTTTGAAATGTATATATTGCATGATATTCTAATCGTTTTATATCTTTTAGAGTCCAATTTTCTGATATTACTCTATCGGTACAAGCACATACAATTTCACTTTCATCAGCAGAAAATCCTAAATTTTCTGCTCGACTGTAGCTTTTTAATAGTCTTAATACATTAGTCCTTTACTTTAGATACAAATTATGAATATATAATTCGTCATATCAACAAACATTCCTTTCAGCAAATCATTTTGTCAAATCATTTCGCTCTTTTACACACAGGAAGTCATTTATAAGTTTTTTCTCTAATTCTCTATTCAATTCTAATTTCCTTGTTTGCACACTCAAATACGATATCCCTTTGACGTGACATTTTGATAGCAGATTTTACAGTACGACCAAACTATTAAGGACCTTGTAATATACAACTATAATTCTGTACTTTATTACAAATACAACACTGTTGTGCACTACTAATATTGGCATTATAGGCCTATAATATAATATACGATAGTAATATATAAAATATTTATAAAATATATTATATAAATATATAATACTATATATATATATAATATTATATAATAATTATATTAATATATATTATAATATAAGATAAATATTATAATAATTATATATTATAGAATATTAATATATATATAATATATATAATATAATACATAATACCAAAAAATATACTATATAAATATATATATTATATATATAGATATATATTATCATATTTGCGTCTCGGAAGGGATACGACACCACCGATGACGTCCAAAGCGCCCCCCGGGGACGGAAACGCCCAATTACGCACATTGCTCATCTCTTCAACAATGAAATATAGTCTCAGCTAAATGAGTGTCTTCACCGACATAACCCCATTGCTACGAACCAGCCGCAGCGCCATTCATGAGCAGCCCAACAACACCAGCAGCAATTCCAATATGCACGCAAAAGTTTCCCGTAGTAAGACATTCGTTGTATTGTTTATCCCACATCGTTTCAACGCGGCATTACATAATCAAGTTTCTTCTCTGGGCGGGCTCTGTTCTCATACGTAAAGCCTGTATGGATTCGCACTGCATTGTTCATGACCAATGCACGTAAGAGTACAGTGGCTCGAACCTTGATTCAGTGTTTACATGCTCACACTACTTCATCTGACAGCTGCAAGTCTCCAGTGCGCAGGCGGAGGTGCTCGCGCATTGTCACTGGGGGGATTTGTGCGTATGGAAGGTGCAACCCACCACCATATCCAAAGCAGCCCGACAAAACCCAATTTATATCAGCGACAGCTCCTCTTTCACACATCATCTAGTCTTCAGCAATTAAACGTGGTTTCACAGCGATCAATAACCTCTTCAATTGAGAACCTGTCGCAATGATGTCAATGGAGTGCACGCAACATCATCAAGCAACCATAAATCAAGTTTCTCTGAGGCGACCTCTGTATCGTATCTTGCCCCTGTAACCGTTTCACTGCAGGTGCGACCAACTAGTAGATACGAGTGCTAGCCTTCTCAGTACCAAATGGAGCACACCAGCTTCACCTGAACAGCAACTCGCTCTACAACATCTTCTTCCAGTCGGAAGAGAAGAGTGTGTCGCGGCTTTGGCACTGCCGGATCACCAAATTGAAAGGAGAAGTTTGTCTGAGACCACTTCAATAGAGAGTTATGTGAAGAAATAACTATTTCACATAAGGCGGTTTACTCCGGGCTGCCTCTAGTGTCGTCAGTGGAGCTACAGCCTGCATGCCCGACCACACAACTAATATATAAATAATATATATATAATAATATAATATTAATTTTAATATATATTATTATATATAATTTAATATATATTTATATATTATTTATATTTTTTTATAATAGATAAGAATATATTATATTAATACAAAATCACTAACAATCTGGGATCAACACAAAATGTTAAAAAGATGTTCTTACGTTATATATAGTCCTAATATGACAAAACAAAATTAAATGTCTTTATTTTTAAAATATCTATAATGTCCGTAGAATTAATTTCAGTCTCATCTTAGAACTGATTCACAAAGGTACCAAATGAATGATTCAGAACTAAATGAAATTGTTCTGTGCATAATAGAAAACTATAAATATGATATACCTTAGAATTTAGATCAACCTGCACTCTCTCTCTCTCTCTCTGTTTCATATATATATATATATATATATATATATATATATATATATATATATATATATATATATATATATATATATATATATATATATATATATAAATATATATATATATATATATATATATATATATATATATATATATATGTATATATATATATATATATATATATATATATATATATATATATATATATATATATATATATATATTTAATGAGACTTTAAACCAATTTACTCAGCGATTGTTTAAAAAAAAAAACCGGTTTCAAAAAAAATAATTAATTCTCTTACTATTACTCCTGATCACAAAAATTTAACACTGAAGGTAAATGAGGATGGCTACAACAAAGTTGCTTTAAAGCCCTCAAGTCAGTGCTGCTTGTTTATTACGCATGGCTTGATCCACCAATTACATTCCGAACCTCCAGAAAATTTGTTTCCAAATTTCTTTATTGGAATTCACTTGTTCGATATTGAGCGGGGAAAGATAAGATTCAATGTTTGGAATCGATCTAAATTCTAAAAGAACCAAAAATATATATTTTGAGAGAAATTTATTTTATTTTATTTATTTATTTTTATTATTATTTATTTATTTATGGTCCTCTTAATATTACTTAGTGTAAAATTTACCGTATTAAGTGTGATTCTAATTAATTATTCATTTCTTCAATGAAACATATTAAAACACTAATGGAATATAAAATATTTTTATTAATGTGAGGTAAATTCGAATATATATATGATATATATATATATATATATATATATATATATATATATATATATATATATATATATATATATATATATATATATATATATATTATCATATATGTATATATATCAGAGGCGATTCCTACACTCGTGCTCTTCGCACGAGTTATTATTATAGAAACTATCGATCTTCTTCAAATTTCGTAAAGTTACGATAAAATTCTCTAGTTTTTGTTTTGGGAAAATAGGTCATCTGAAAGAATACATTACATGATACAAATAAAAGATTATGTAAAATTTAAAACAAAAAGTGTAAAAATTTAAGTTTGATTGAATTATGCTATTTTTCAACTAAATGATCAATTTTATATTTAATACATATTATTGAATTTAAACATTAGAAGTTTTTTTCCTACCTAGGAATCTAATAAAAGTTCTATAAAAAATAAAATTAAAGTCAAAGACCTACCACCTTTTAATCATAAATAAAAATAATTATATTTGAATTCCAAAAAAACTCCTCGATAATTCGCGATTTGTTTTCTTAATGTTATTTTCTGATTCCTATAATTCATCCACCAAATTCTCTAATTGTATATATATATAGTTAGAAGATATAGTATATATATATATATATATATATATATATATATATATATATATATATATATATATATATATATATATATATATATATATATATATATGGAGAGAGAGCCAGAGTAATAAAAATTACTGGATTCGCCGCTGATATATATATATATATATATATATAGTATATATATATATATATATATATATATATATATATATATATATATATATATATATATATATATATATATATATATATATATATGAGAACAAAAGAGACGTCTTTGAAGCGTATCTTCTCTTTTCATGAATGCAAAGCCGTATTCGGAAATGGTAATTCGATAATACTTTGACAACTTTTTCTAATATTTTTTTATCATATAATGAATACTAATTTTGAATAGAGACCTTTTTCCATAGAACCTGGATATTTAGGAATTCTTATAATGCATGCAATCAATATACAGTGACACTCACAGGCACGTGCAACCTCGCACACACCTCATATATATATATATATATATATATATATATATATATATATATATATATAATATATATAGTATATATACACGTGCACATAACACATATATAATATATCATATATATATATATATATATATATAGGATCAGTTTTAATACATTTCATTCATTTTTTATTTTTTATTTTATTTTTTACTAAAAATCGTTAGGAAATTATGTATTAATTACTTTTAAAGGGCGAAACCTTGCTATTACAGATGCTTACTTTGAAATAACTGGCATTTAAATTCTTATTTATAACATTTGCTAATGGACGAAATTATCAATTATGGTGATACAAACCGATTTTCGTGAAACTTATACGAACTGTTTGAAATGATCTGCGAAAGAAGAATAACGTAAAAAAGTTCGGAAAATAAGCTAGAAAAACATTTGTCAAGTCTCCAAATTTCATATTGATAACATGTACCCTCAAATGGTTCTTTTTTTAAATTTTTTTTATAGGCTTATATGGGTTTATGGTCTTGAAGAAATATTTTATTTTTCCAGCACTAATAAGTCTGGAGGTTTGAGATGCGTATTTTCTCGTAAACAATTGTTCTTGTGCCATGCATTCATTTACCACTAAAAAATAATGTTATTTCTTAAGCGATCTAGTAACTAAAAAAATTTAAAACTGATTCATTATATCAGTACCTCTCAAATGGTGAGCTGCTCATTGGAAATGAATTAAAATCGGTTTAGATCAAGTTGTCAAATTGGTTCATGGAATAAAAAGTTGCCTATTTAAAACTCTTTTATTTCGTCAACCTTGTAGCATACAGAAAGAAATTCACAAAATATAGCATACTTTTACATGCAAAAATATTATGGTTGTAAAGGATAAAGTTGCTCTGTTGTGTTGCTGAACTCTGGAAAATGCTGCT
Organism: Trachelipus rathkii; assembly: GCA_015478945.1. NCBI lineage: Eukaryota > Metazoa > Arthropoda > Malacostraca > Isopoda > Trachelipodidae > Trachelipus > Trachelipus rathkii. The sequence continues at coordinate 61,394 of JABUQX010007275.1, read as the reverse complement.
TGTATTTAGTTTAGAAAACAAATCGGCAAATCGCAACATATAACTTCAGGTTCCTGTTTTCTGTTTCTTTCAAATGTTAATTTTACTGGTAAATATCGGTAATAGATGGTGCATACTGGGAAATACCGGTATAGATGGTCCATACAGGTTAATACCGGTAATAGATGGTGTGTATTGATAAATACTTAGAAGCAATATTCTTTTATTTTACTTAAGAATTTTGTACATTAATTTCGCATGAAATGCTTAATTAAAGTTTTAAAATGTTAAACAATACCCTAAGGGTAAATCGCTAAGATCTGAAGTTCCCGGGGGGTTTACAACTTGCAGGGAGAGTCATAGTGGACTGGAGCATCTGCTTCTCTAAGCCACCACCCCCTGGCCCCCCAGTTTCCCATTATTCCTCCTCATATTCTAAGATATTTAAGAAAACAGGAGCCTGAAACACAGTAGTACCAGGAACTCTTAGTTACTATCTTCAATGTGAATTTTGTTTTTGAAGACTTGAATGTTTAATAAAACAAACTTCAACACCTTAGTGGTCTAAAGAAAAGTCTGCAAGGCAAATATGAATATCGCACATCCACTGAGCTAAGGATATTTCAGAATAAATATTAATTTGGAAAAGAAAAGTTAGAAATGGTAAATTTGAAATGTTTCACTTAGTAAATAAAATTTTTATACAAAAGAATTTGAGCTTACATTTTCAATCACTAAACATAGAAAAATATGACTGGATTTGAATCTTTCCTTAGCTTTTACGCGATAATATCGAACTATCGATAGTTTAAAACTATCTTTAGTTTTTAATCATTAGTCCATAAACAACATCCTGCACATAAACAGGGAACTAAGTATCGGAAAGTATGAGCCCAATGGATACCCCTTCACCTCAATGATGAACAGAAAGCCGTAAGGATGGTATAACTTTGTGAAGGGTACAGTGAAACTTGTTCAGCGTTGAGGTGGTGATTAATTATCTGTAGACTCTCTGGAACTTTCATCAGTATGCTCTCTTTGTTATATATAGTATATTTTATCCTAAATAAATAAAATTTCTAGACACCAGTCTATTTCAATTGAATATATATATATATATATATATATATATATATATATATATATATAGTTATATATATATATATATATATATATATATATATATATATATATATATATATATATATATATATATATATATATATATATATATATATATATATATACAATCAAATTGAGTTCCGTGAATCACTTTAATAAAATTTCCTTGTAATCGAATTTTGGCTGCTGAATACAAATATGACTTTTTAAAGTGAAATGATTGAATGTATGAAATATAAAATGGAATTACTTTACGAAGAACACTAATTTTTAACTCTTTCTCTCTCTCTCTCTCTCTCTTCTATATATATATATATATATATATATATATATATATATATATATATATATATATATATATATATATATATATATATATATATATATATATATATATATATATATATATATATATGATATTAAGCCAGGCATTTCTTTGCACTCCAAAGCTCAATGGTTCGTTTATTTTGCTCATAGTAACATTGAAAGCACTTCCAGCGAGCTTTCGGCTCAGATCTTTTCAGTATACATCTCTCACATTTTCCTGAGTATTCCACATTAACTACAGCTCGCATACTTGCCCCTATATTGGCGCACTAGGTAAAGTAACATAGTCATAAGGTTCGATCCCTCTTCCGTAACCAAGGTAACAATTACCAAGAGAAGTTCTCCTCCTATAATAGGGCATTGGCCGTGCAGTAATAAATTAAAAAAAAATAAAAAAAAAATAAAAAAAAACTTGCGTAGTATTTTAATAAAGTTTTAAAAATATCAAAATTTAAGAAATTATCTTAGGAGATGTTCACGGGGGGAAATTATCCAAATACTCCCTATAATCAACTTCTTTCCTTTTCACCATTGTTTGAGAGTTGGTACTTGGTAGCCTTAGACTGTTGGTAGATAATACGTTCCTCCAGTTTAGCTCATCAGTTTCTATAGCATGTAGTATTTATTCTTGTATAAGCTTTGCCGAACAACACCGTACCTCCTTTATATCTTTCCTCCTGTACTGAACCAACACTCAAGTGTTTGGGAACTCCAATAGCACAATCAATCACATTTCCTTTAATTGTAGTACGCTTTCCTTTATTTTCATCCAAAACTTATGCTGCGTGTATGTGCGCGATAACAAATTTTTTTTCCTTATGAATTCTTACTACCAATTTATAATTAAATTCACTTGCGTTGTTTATTTACCTCCTAGTCTAGTGATTACTCTAAATTCTTAAAAAATCTGAGTTCCAATATTGATAACTCACTTATCTTCTCCTTTCTCCAAAATAGCTAAAAGCGGCCAATAACTTTCAGTCTAGACTTGAAATAGAGTTGGCTGATGAACTGGTGGAGTAAAGTGCGATGCGCCGCTGTGTTAAGAATGTTAAAAAATGGGTAAAGTGCTGTGAAGTGTACGACCTTTTGGTGGTACGAAAAGTTACGATGCTCATCCAACCCTAATCAAAAGATACAGATTGGGAACTAACTACTGTTTCACCATATATAATAACATCAGACAGCTACTACATCTCCCTACTTGTATTCTTGATCGTTTTGGATTTGAAAACACCATATCTTTCGACCTTTATCAAATATTTTTAAAATATTTCTTTATATGTGATTCACCGATTATCTTCTCACCTGTTTATCCTGTTCCGTATTTTCAAGTCTTCTACAGAAAAATCCGTGCATTTTGACATTTTAGAGTTGCGAAACTGGGCGTGCTTGAGGTCGTAAACAACCCACTTCCTTCTTATTTTGAGTGTCGTAGGAGGGGACTAAAAGGGATGGGGACCCATTACCACTATCTTTTCTCCAGGAATGCATATACATGCCTTAGACCTGGTCGTGACCGCCGTAAACTACTTTGTATATGTGTATGAAACATCTGGGTACATGGAATGTTAGAGAAATAAATGACGAAGAAAAGAGGAGAGAGGTGATGAATGTATTTAGAAAGGGTAAAGTTGATCTGCCACCTGTGACCTATGACTGAAACAAAGATGAAAGGAAGCAGTGAAGACTAGTGGTGTGGGGCGAAATGTGTGTAAGCTGGAGTCGAGAGGAATGAGAGGTGAAGAGGAGTTGCTATTCTGATGAGTGACTTATGACACAGAACTATGTTGGATTTTGTTTGTATGAATACTAGAATACCAATGAATACTAATTTACCTTTGAGAAGTTCAAGGTATGGTCCTTCTGAAGGTGATGTTGAGGAGAATGGGCTTTTTGGGATAATCTGAACAATGTTTTGGACGGGGTGACTAGGACATCAGCTTCTTTGTGTTAAGGGACTTGAATGATTGGATAGGCGATCGAAAAAGGGATGGTATAACGAGTACCTTTAGTGTTGTGGGAGAAAATTAGAATGGCAGGAAGGTGATGATTTTTATGAGGAGAGAGGTTATGTAAGTAATACATTCTTCGAGCACAAGAGTATCCACAAGTGTGCGATAGTTGTTGTAGGTAGAAATGGTATCGAAGTGAAAAGCATAATTGATTTTGTGTTGGTGAATAAGGAGATGTTGAAGTGCGTGATGACTGTTAAATCAGTGAGGGGGGATTGAGAATGGGAATATCAGATCATTATGTTGTTTTATGTAAAATTAAGATTGTGGAGACATGGATGAAGAGAAAAGAAAAAGGGAAGGAAGTGGGGAGAGTTAAGAGCGAGAAGTTAAGTTAAACAGGGTTATAAGAAAAGTATGTGAGAGCATTTGCAAATAGGTCAAGTGAATGTGAATAAGATGAGAGTAAATAAATCTGGACGCAAATGAAGGAAGCTTTTTTTATTAGCAGTGCAAGAGAAGTAAGTGGTTGTGCAAAAGTAGAAAGTAAGAATGTCAATAGTGAGAGTGGTGGAATCAAGAGGTTACAAAAGCGGTTAAAAGTTATAAAAAAAGAGGCGTGGTTGAATGTGCTAAAAAAGCCAATGATGGGGTTTCAAAAGGAAGGTGTAGGGAAATATATAAAGAGGAGGACAGGAAGATTAAAAGTTGCATACCAAGGAGGAAAAAAAGAGGTAAATGAGCAATTTGGAAGGAGGATAAATAGAGACTTGCAAGGGAATAGGAAGCTGTTCTGAGAGCAAGTACAAAAGATTAAGAGAGCAAGGGGAATTTTCATAGACTATGGGTGTGGTGGAGGGAACACTTAGAAAATATGCATAGCATCGGCGGGAATGAAGTGATGATAGTGAATGTGTAGGGAGGTAATAAAAAGAGTAATAGAGGTACCTGTCATCAGCAGGTGCAAATGCATTTACTGGTGAAATGATCAAGAATGGAAGCGAGATTGTGATTGATTGGATATCGAAGTTGTGTGTCAAAATGTTTGTAAAGGGTGTATATAATTCTGAAGGATTGGAGGAGAGAAGTAATAGTAAAAGGAATTGTGAAAACTATAGGAGAACTAGTCTATCGAGTGTTGTGGGAAAGACATATGTTATTTAGAAGTGGTAAAGAATGTGTATATCAAATTTTCACATTGAAGCAAATGAAGGAGAAAATGTGAGAGAAAAACAAATTGTATTTAGTTTTTATGAACTTGCAACAGGCGCATAACAGGATTAATAGGGAAGCTCTGTCGCAGTTATTAGTGGTATATGGTGTTTTTGATAGGTTTTCGAATAGAATCAAAAGTATGTATTTCGATAGTAAAGCGTGTGTAAGAATGAATAGAGTAAAGAGTAAATGGTTTAATATTAATAGCGGAGTGAGTCAGGGATGTGTTATGTCTCCATGGCTATTTAATTTGTATATCGATTGGGAGATGAAAGAATTTGTAGAGGTGGAAAAGGAGGGTGTTAGACTGATGGAGAACGGAAAAGAGTTTAGGGTTCCCTTCTTCTTGTGCGCTGATGATTTGGTTTTGTTTGACGAATCTGAAGAATAAAAGACTGATAGGATTTTTAGAAGGATTTGCAATGGTGTGCAAGAGGAGGGGTTTGAAAGTAAATACAGATAAGAGTAAGGTGAAGGTGGTAGGTGAGGAGAGTCCTCAGGGGTGTATTAAGTGTGAGAAGAAATTATAAAATTACAAATGAACGTGTCAGGGAGCTGTGTAGTGTGAAGAAAGGCTTGAATGAGAAAATAAATGAGAGAGTATTAAATTAAGATGGTTTGATCATGTGGAAAGGATGAACGTTAATCGGATGTAAAGTGCTGAGTGTGCCAGGTACTGACTGGCTGAAAGACCGAAGAAAATGTGGATTGAGTCAGTAAAGGAGTATCTGAAGGAAGTAATGTAAGTTTGGCAGAGTCGAGAAGAAAGTTGCATGATACGGGTGAATTTCTGGTTTATGTGAGGGGTCATGGTTTTAGGCCTGGTCCAGGGATGAACCCTTATTTTCATAAGAAGCCACAGTGAGTGTATGTTGCGGTGCTGTGAGACCCTAGGGTATGTTTCTGGCCGTGACAGGCTCTCACTTAAGGGTATCATGAAAGGGTATTGAGGAGGCTTTCCTAGTAAATTACGTCATGTTCATCTACTGAACTATTGAAAAGGAAGATAAATAAAGAATATATATATATATATATATATATATATATAATATATATATATATATAATATATATATATATATATATATATATATATATATAATATATATATATATATATATATATATATATATATATATATATATATATTAAATACACGATGAGTGATATTCTCGCCAAAGATTATTCATTTCCAACCCATGTGCTCCATCAAACCCTGGTTCATTCCTACACGATCTCATTTGCAACTTTTATTCGCATCTTCGAAAAAAAACAGAACTATTTCATTCCTATTCTACAAGTTTCCAATCGTTGTACGATAGACAGTTACATAACATTATTGAGTTAGAACAAACATCATTACTGCTACTGAACCCATGTGGCTTTGAGACTTATGAAGAGATCGCTTCCAGCATACTTCTTGACCTACAGTAGGATGTGGGATTAACTGATGGTTTCAAAGTGAGCAAAGACTATAAACTGCAAATAAAACATTTGCACTTTCTCCCCTTACTCATCTATATCTTTCCCTCTCCAGTTCCTTCAACTTTGGGGAACAAAAAGCATTTATTTATCCATTTTTCACAAATTTCAAATTTATTTCCTTACTTTTTGTTCTCCCTTTCGTATTAAACTCGTATCCAAGTCAAGCATTTCAAGTACTTTTGAATTTCTAACACTGTCCCACATTCATGTTTGTATTTCCAAGATCACTAGATCTTGCGCCATATTTGATCTTAGGGTCCATGTTTCTCATATTTTTAAGCTATTTAGCTCGCGCGCGCGCACATGTACTCTAAAACTTAACAATCACCTTTACACTTCTCGAATTATTTTCCAGTTTTCTAATTTCTCAAAGGTTTCTTACCATTTTGGTATCCCCCTTATTTACATAGTTAATTTCTTCATCTGTATCATCTCCAGCTTTATTTTTCATTAATTTCATAAAAGTAGACACCTTACACAACCATTTTCGAATCTGAATGAAGTTCCTTCTCTCTACCTATCAAATCAAACTCTGATACTAATCCAATTAACATTTTTGCTCATTTTGTCAGCAGAAAAGTATCATCTGCTGAAAGAAGTGCAATAAAATAAATTGATTCATCATCCGCCTTTCTTCAATGAAAAACAAATTCCTATTTATCACGTAACATTCTTGAAAGCCATCATAAAGCCGTGAGTACAACATATATCTTGCCTTAGTCCCACCACTTGCCAAGTTGTGTTATTTCCATATCTCCACCTCTTATTCAAACTTATTCCACTGTTAGAGGAAAACTCATTCATCTCTCTCAAAGAAATTGTTACTTACGTCATATTTACGAAAACAATTTGAAATTTTCTGTTTCCTTCTATCACAAACTTTTTCCATGCCCATATATATATATATATATATATATATATATATATATATATATAGAAAAGAGAAATATATATATATATATATATATATATATATATATATATATATATATATATATATATATATATATATATACTGTATATATATATATATATATATATATATATATATATATATATATATATATATATATATATATATATATATATATATATATATATATATATATATATATATATATATATATATATATATATATATATATATATAGACTGTATATATATATATATATATATATATATATATATATATATATATATATATATATATATATATATATATATATATATATATATATATATATATATATATATATATATATATCGTTAAATGGGGATGGGGGACGAAAAATCAATTCCTGACCATCTTCATCATATAAAAACTTTAGAAAAGTTAGAAAATCAGGATCCTTTTAATATTATTTAGTTAATTAAGGTTTTAAACTTTTACTTTAATATAAAATGATGCAAAAAGTTAATAATTTTACCTAAAAAAAAAAAATCTCAAATATCAGATCAAATTTGCTAAATTTATGGGTTGGTATACTTAGGTTTCTTAAAAAAATTACCCAAGTTAGAGTTTTAAAATATATGTAAGAAATGATATTAAAACTTTTAAATAATTACATTTAGTTCATTAGAAATTATTATTTTTGTAAAGTGCGATAAAATAAAACAATAAGTACAATGAAATGAAGAAATCTAGCAAAACAATATTTTTATCGTTAACTGCCTCTTATCAGCTCGTTTCAATATATTTATGCTCAATCATTTATACCATAGGTTCTTAACCTGGGCGACAGCGCCCCCTGGGGGTACAGGGCTTGCTTAAGGTGCAGTAAGCTCTATGGGGCTCTTAAGGGCCAGTAAGCTCTAGGCGGCCCTTAAGTGGCCAGTAAGCTAACCTAGTAAAATGAAATTATTATCTTCAATAGCAATTCTATTATACGTGTGAGTGCAATTAATATGTATTTAAATAAAACGAAATATAAACATAGAAAACAATGCATGTTGAAAAAGATAAGTGCTATCGATAAAAACCTTCTGGCCGTAGAAACATATATTTATACTATACTGATATAGAAAATCTCGCAAGATCTCATCAAGCACAAGGAATAGTTAATTAAGTCACAATTTATGTAAATTAACAACTTTAGTCATTATTCATATTTATCTGCGTAATTTTTAATATTAACCGAACATTGCATATGTTATTTATTCAATTTACTAATACTAGAACTCGAAATCTCTTAGAATTATTAAAAATTTAATATCTCAAAGCAGAATTGTTATGGAAAATTTCAAGTAAACAATTTAAAATTTTCTTTGTATTTAATATTAAGAGTAAATAATTTCTCCTCAAAGGATTTTATATTAAAAACACTGTGTTTTAAGTTATTTTTATTATGCAAAGTAAAAAAAATCTAGAATTTAAAAATTTTAAAGCAATTTAAGATATAATTCAAAACTTTAAATATACCATCATGGTCTCCGTTTGGTATATAGGCTACAGTAGTTAAAATTGGTAATTTTAAATACTTTAAAAATTTTACAGCTACTAAATTTTCTATCTTTATTTAAGTCGCCTTATTCATAAATATTAAACAATTTTCATACTTTTTTATATTTCAGTACAATGACATTCAAAATAGTTAACAGTACTATGAACTAGAGCCTTTATTAATACAAGTTCTAAAAAAAATACAATAACACCAATATATTTTGTTACGTTCAGATTTATAAATCTTATTATCTTGCCTTTCTATTATTCTTCTTCTTCTTCTTCTTCTTCCTCCTCTTCCTCTTCATAATCATCGTCTTCTTCATCATATATTTCCCCTGTATAATAAAGAGTTGCTCTTGGTATTATACGGTCTTTAAAGAAATTCCCCAATTCGTAGTCTTCACTAAGAAGGTCACTGATAATTCTGTCATTATATGAAGGCTTTGAAGGAACTTCAGGAGGATTAAAAAAAATGAAGAAGGAATCACTGTTAACAGTTTTGGTAACCATTCCCCTACTTCTAGGTTTTACTTTTTTTACTTTCCTTAAGGTAATGTTTTTACCATCTTTCCAGTCTATGTTGCAACCCTGTTAAAAATAAAGAAATATTTTTTTTGCAATTAAATATAAAATTTAAATAAACCTAATAAAATTTATTTAAATTTTTTTTTTACTTAAAATTAAATTTAACTTAAAATTAAATGAACTTAAAATTTCATTAACTTAAAATTTCATTGGCAAATTACTTTTATGATTAATTATAAATCTTAAGACGAAAATTGTTTAGCATGAGGGAAAAAAAATTCAGAAATTGTTAAATACTAAATAGTAACTTGCCAAAACTACGAAAGCTTTAATTTGAATATTGAATAGTTTAAAAATTGTTAAATACTAAATACTAACTTGCCAAAAAATTAAAAAATTGTTAAATACTAAATACTAACTTGCCAAAAATTTCAAAAATTGTTAAATACTAACTTGCCAAAATATTCAAAAATTGTTAAATACTAACTTCAAAATATTCAAAAATTGTTAAATACTAAATACTAACTTGCCAAAAAATTCAAAAATTGTTAAATACTAAATAGTAACTTGCCAAAACTACGAAAGCTTTAATTTAAATAGAAAAATATGCGAATCCCACTTAAAGCAACATTGTTGTTGCATATTTACCTTACAATTAATAGCTTCTGAACCTTCAAAGTCGAAAGGATAATCCTTATCTGGATTAAAGTTTAGTTCATAATACTTCGTAAGAACTTTATTAGTAAAATACTCGTTCTCTGAGAAATGAAATTCTAATGTAAACCCAGTTGGAGATTCGTGCAACTTCACTTTAATATCTTCAAGATGAGAGAGTAGTGGTTCGTCGTTTTCGTGAATGATTTCTTCTAATATCGCAGAATTCTTGAAAACAGTTAGCCAAAATTTAGGAACTCCTTTGGCATTTTCATCGTAAATGGGATAGCTGTAAAGAAATTAAATTTACTTTCCACTTTATTTAACAAACTTGGGGGAAAATAGTGAAAGCTGTAAATCAGTAAATCAGATTATTTATTGATTCCTTTTAATGAAACTGGTAAATAAAACTTACTTTGCTTTTTCTATTTTAGTTTTATTTGCGTTTTCAATAGGTTCATCTTTTGTAGGACACTCGCATTCTTCTGCAGTTGGTTCGTATTCTCCACTTATAATGCTAAGTCTCTTTTCGAACAAGTCCTTGCGAACTTTGTCGAATTTGATCTAGAAAATAAAATTAATAAATTAAATCGTACCATGTTGAGATCACTTATTTCTAACAAGATTTAGTACAAACTTAAGAAAAGTATTTTATTGCACAGCTTTTCACAGAAATAATTAAACGTAAAAATTAATCTGGCTTCACTTTTTTTAATGTTTCGGACAAGCAATTTGTTATTTAAGGTTTTCAGGGTTACTTAAAGTTTGTTTCTGAAAAGCTAATTGTCTAGAAATAAAGAGAACTTCCAACATCTAAGTTATATTAAACAGCTTAACATCTTTTATACAAATATTTCAAAAATACTTTTGATATATGTGTGAGAGGAGTAAAGGTTACTTAAATTTGATGATTACCAACGTAAGATATACAAACTTGTCTTAAACAATATGTTCGTTGAAGAAAAACTGATACAAAGGTCGGTAAGTATATATTTGAAAACTATACTGTACTTTTAGGTTAGGTTAGCTAAATGTTAATAGAATGAAATGCTTAACCGAGTACGCCATTTGACTAAATTAACATTAATGGTCTTAACAATCATATCACACGAACCATCCATTCTAAAACCCGTAAATTTTCAACGCTTTATATTAATGTTGATATTTCCTTAATGTAGGCTACCTTCTTATAAAGGTTTCGTAATATTTAATGCAAATTTCTACGTTTTTTTTTAAATACATTGTAAACTAAATTTAATGCACCAAACACTAAATTCATTAGTTTTGCTTAGTCAAAACTGTATAAACTTCAAAGCTTTTTGAAGTTGTGTTTGATGTTCGTCAAGTCATGGCAGTCTAGCAAAAGATATCATTTGTCTTTGTTAGTCCGGGAAAAACATTAGATATTTACTTTAAAAGTTCGTAAAATTACTAATGACAACTTTTAACAGCTAGAGTATGTAATGAGACTTAAAGTTGACTTATTTTAACAGTCTTAGAAGTAAAACTACTAATAACCAAGAATTTAATAGCCCTAAAGAAACTATAACATACCTCTAGTTCAAATACCTCCTTGCAAAATTTTGCATCGTTATCTATGATCTTTACTTGTAATCCTTTTAGAGCCTTGATCCGCTTCTTTATCGATTCAGGGAGTGACTGAAATGAAATAAAACAATAAAAATAAAATACTATGTAAACATATTTGATTATGTAATTCTTATTTAAAATACAAAAAATTTAAATTTTTATTTCCATTTAGTATGAAATAAAAAATAAATGAAGTTTTTTAATTTTAAATGAAGTAAAGAAATTTAAGATTAATTTTATATCAATTAAATAGTACATATTTTGAAGAAATGTCCATTGCAAATTTAAAGGATAAAAAAATTTGCTTTAATTTTATGTAATATAAATTTCGATGAAATTTTAGCAATTAAATATACACAAAAAAGTTTAAAAACTATTTTAAAATTTCCCTTCTGGTTTGCCTTACCTTATTTAGTTTTATATTTAAGTTATTTAACACTTAAGATATGTTAGAAAATCCGTTGTACCCCAGCTACAGAACTAATAGCTAACATATATGCATAATTTTGATAAGCAAAATTCCATTTTTTACTTTTACGTTATTCACACAAATGTGAGAGTCTTCAATGTAAAATGGCATTTTGCTTAATAAAATTATGCATATATGTAGGCATTTAAAGGTCCTCTCCCTTGGGATTGAAACTCCTAAAGTAACTCCATATTATATATATATATTATATATATATACTATATTATACTATTATACTCAATAATATAATATATTATATAACTAATATATATTAATATATATATAATATATTATAATCTCTATACAAATGGACACGCTAACTAGATATTACTTACTTGGTAATTCACATTCTTTATAGTCTTAACTTTTCTTCAAGTCATATCAAACATTGTTCAGAGTCCAAATTACAAGTCCTCACGTTTGTTCAAGAGTAAGTGACGGTCATCTCTTTCTCACACAGAACCTGTTGCAGCAGCTCTCTTTTCGCTGGTTTATTTTCAACTAAAATTAATTTGATAATTTGCATTATTTCCTTTAAAATATATAAAATATTACTTGTCGCCCAGCTGCCTTCCTACGAAGAAAAGGGCTATGTAGAGGCTATTCGTCCCACAGCAGTAGTAGGCACAGATTCATTTGAAAGAGGTGTCTGAAGTTCGCTTTCTGTATTCCCGATAAGCAGATCTAGCAAGACGTTCCCGTGTTTTTGTCGGGGAGGTTGGGAAAAAATCGTTGACAGTGGGTGCAGCGGAAGGGATTTATTGCTTCTTTAATTGTATATTTTACAAGGGAGGATGGTGCTAGATAAAGAAATAGGACAGCATTAAGTAGGTTTAACGGTTCAAAATTTATTCCCTAGGGGATTTTTTTGAAGTAGGGTGTTATTTCGGATATCCGAGATATTCTTAGGTGTGGTGGGGGAAGCATGTTTAGATTAGCTATTAATACTGCTGGGATTGTTTTTTATTCAAGTGGCGAGGATGTGGTAATGTTTTGATGTGGAGGGGCTTCGGATCCTTTTTCTATTCTATTTGGGGGATGTTGAATGTTGTGGATCGCAGAAGGGGATTCTATTGACAATGTAAAATTGACTAGTACCATGTCAAGAAGGCTTTTAAAGGGAATTGTTTCGAGTTAGGAAAATGGATGAGTTTATGGGCAGGGTTAGGACGAGGCACCGCAATTAAGGGTGCGGCTGTATAGGTGCGCTCCAGTGGCCAAGGCACCGATGCGACCGGTACTTGGTGCGTTTTGGTGTCGTGCGGTATTAGTAGTGTCCCCCGGGATAAGATTTTTAAATATAGAATTACCCGGAAATCGCTCCGGTGCGCGCTGTCGACTCGTGCCCGGTGGGTGGTAAGTCCCCAGTGACCAACGCCCCGAACCACGGGTACGGTACGTGGTGGTCAATTTCTTAGGTGTTGTGTGGGGTAAGTTGGGGTGTACCGGATCCCTCTCCTTCCGTCCTTTCGGCTGTCATTCTCCCCTCCTCACTGTTGTTCCAGCAATTTTCTCGTTCGTTCATTCCCTTTTAACCTTTTGCTGCCCCTTCTGGGTCCCTTCCAGACCGGGTTTCATGCCCTATCCTCTCTACTTCTATCTTCTTTACCTTACCCTTGTTACTCGTTCTCCTGCTTATTCACCTCCTCGCGACCAGATCCTATCACTTCCTTGTATCTCTCTACCTCTCAGATTCGTTGCTCGCTTCTCGCATGTTTCGCTCTTCCGTCTCTTTCTTTGTTCCCTTATCCCCTCATCTCCCCAGCCCCACCTGCATCATCCTTCCGCTTTTTACAGAAGATCTCCCTCCCAAACATCATCTCCTTCCTTAGCCCCCCCTGTTAATTCCTAAAACTCTGCTTCGTCTTACCTTCTTTTTTCCATTCAGCTTTCCTCTCCATCCCCCTTCTTCTTTTTTCCAGTAAATATCAATAGCCTCGCTCATTTTTTTCAGTTCTTCAGTTCCTCCTTTCCCTCTTATATCTCATGATATTCATTGGGATTGATATATATATATAATATATATATTATAATTATATTAATATATATTTTATATATATATATATAATATATATTATATCATATGTATATTATAATATATTATTTTATATCATTTATATATGTATTTATATATAATTATAGCTATTAATATACTATTTTATTTATGAGGTGGGTCAGGATAAGTTACTCCGCTTCTCCGTTACTAACGGAATAAGAGGTTTTTTTCGGATTTTGGTATTTGGTGGGTTATATTGTAAAATACTAGAGATGAGGGTGGCAACGAGGATTGTGTCAGAAATTATGGAGAATGTAAGAGAGGGAATACGTGCCCTACCCCTATTATATCCGGATATTTGGTTTTGTGAGGCGAATCTGAAGAGAGTGTGTGTAAATGATAGGTTAGAGAGATTTGGTCAGTGGTGTGTAAAAACGATGTTGTCTTTCCGGTAATTTGGGTAGCTGTGCGCACTGGTAACTTTGCATTGGATTTCCTTAGTTTCTTTTAAATGAGTATTTACTTTTTGTTGTAGTTTTGCTTGTGCTTTGAAATTGGAGTCACGGCTGCTAAATATTTGCACCTCACTATGGCGTTAACCTGACCCCAGATTGATCTGTTCTTATGATTTTCGGTCATACGGACCTCAGTCCTTGAATTTAACATTGTCAGTTTGCTTGGTTCTTATATTGGAGGGTTCACCTGACCCTCATCATCAGTTTTATTGTTTGCTTCTGTTTTCTTTATATAATAGACAAGTAGTGAAGTCTCTGAATCTAAACATAACCTTATCCTTTCAGAAAAGCTTTAAGCTTTATATAATGAAGAATAAGAGTTATATTTCTATATTGAACTTATAAAAAGCCTTAACTCATTTATTCATTTCCTGAAAAGTGACAATAAGAAAAATTAACCCAAGTGTTTGTTGTCATGTCAGAGATTCACCTATCATAATGTTAGCAGATACAAAACTAAAAAAACGACTATAAAAAACCTGATTAAATCACTAGAGTGTCCTAGTATCGCACCCATTGTGACAATATCTCAAATGAATATTTGTATTTTTAATTATATTGGTAAGGGCTTGATATATTTGGTTAAGGATATAATATTTTGGGATTTTTGACAAATTTAGGCAAACCTTTATTCTTATTGCCAAATCTCCTCTCCGAAGAGCTTACCTAATGATCAATTAGTATAATATTAATTAAATTTAAAATTTATAGAATTACGGAACGTTGCGACAGGACCGAAATAGGGTAAAGAGGTACTTGGTGCGTTCAAGCTGCATGTGGGTGAGTGGTCTAGGTTGTGTCCTGATACAGGATTCAGATATAGAATACGGAAAGGTGCGAGTACGTCATTGAACAAGTGCAGTAGCGCGGCGCTACTCACCTCCGGTGTTAGGGCGAACACGTGTGTGAAAGAATGTAAGCTTAGCCTTGGTTCATTAATGATAGTTAATCCTGAGAACTTATATTTGCACAGTTTTTCGTGAAAATATATGTGATGTTATTATTGTGAGAGTCCATCAGGCAAAGCGATTCATAATTATAAGAGGGCAGAAGGAAATAATATATGTGATAATACTACTGATGAGCAGTTATCATTGGCAAAAGTCGTTGTATGACCCTTGAAGTGATACTTGTTGTTGTTGTGGGTTGTAATTCATGTAGTGGTATCAAAGTCAAAAAACTTAGGTGTGGTAGATAGTTAGGGTTTGGTTGAGGAGAGTTGTATATTTTGTATAGGGTAATATTGCTGGGGATGTGATTCACTTATTATTGGTGGATAACAATAATAGTAGAATTTGATGATGCAGCACCATTGTTTACAATGTGATTAAAATACTATATGTGTCGTGCATCTTTACTGTAGCGATAGTTTATCAGTGTACTTTTTGAGGTGTGATGTGTACGCCGCAATGACATCACCTAAATTTGCTTTTGACTGAACTAGAGCGTCGGTTGAGGCGACGGTAATTGCATATAAGAAGGTGCTATACCAGTGATATAGTTCCAAAGAAAGTGCCCCTGAAGGTGACTATTATAAAATTTTTGAACCGATAGTGGTGTCCTTGGATTTATAGCTGACGCCATCGAATAGGAAATCGTCAGCATAAATTTTTGTGCTATTGCTGTAAATTTAATATCTGTGTTTAAGACTATTAAGAAGGTGACAGAAAACTACAAATTTGCTTTTTTGAAGAGCGATCTACAAAAACAGTAAGATCAAGGGTGGAAGTTTAGTTTATATACTTAGTAAACTAGTTGAGAAGTGGTATACGGCATAGATTGTATAGGGAGGTATGAGAGTGCGTTCGATCACAAACGCATGTCTACGAGTCTGATTAAGAGGGCGAAGAGGACTAAAGGAAGTAAAAAAATTTCATTAAGGAATTATATGTTTTTTCTAAAATATCTTGGGATTGGTGGTTATATTATTACGTAACTTCATAAAAATGTTACCGTCGGGAAACGGGATTATTACGATTTGTGAATGGTTGGTTTTAAAATTGTATCAGTAATATACTAATATGCAGGCTTCCGCTAATAAAGCATTGAAGTGTTAGTTCGTGTTCATAGCCTCGTTAATAATATGTTATTACTCCTCAATCGATAGTGCAATTGATGCTGCTAGATAGTTTGAAGATGATATAGATGAATACACTGGATCTGGCTACAATCTTGTGAGATATGTCTATTAAGTATTCAACCTTTTACTCCTGGAGTTTTTGATGACTAGATTTTTTGAATTTAGCGTGTACATAAGATATATTGCATTCTCGTTTTTTTATTTAGTGCATAGCAAATATTTAGTGTGTTTTGCAATGATAATATAATATATATATTAATTATAACATATTATATATATATATATTATATTTATTATTATTTATATATTATATATTTTTATTATATATATATTTATAATATAAATATATTAATTTCATCAATGATATACCATATTTTTTATTTAATCGAGATATAAATGTTAGTTAGCGTACTCTAAATTCGATTTATTAATAAAGAGCGTTATTGAAGGTTAGAGTTTAAATAAATTATTTTTAGAGCGAACGAATAAGTATGAAAGTATAAAAAAAATTTGTGCATTTGTTGCGACTAGTGTATTATTGCGTGGCATGAAATTAGGGAAAATATATATTGGAAGAACGTGCGGTGCAGCGGCGTGTATTTATAGTTGCTCTTCCACTCACTTGACTTTCCGTCTTTACCAAAAACTTTCAGCACATCTGTCCATCCTTTCCCAACTATTCTTTTCAATGTTTTTAAATCCACATTTCACCCCTACAATTGCGAAACACACGCACACTACCTATTGCCTCATTCTATATATTATATATAATATATTATATATATATATATATATATATATATAATAATAATTATATACTATTAATATATATATATATTATATTATATATATACGTAATGTGTTTACATTCTGGCCACGCCAAGTTCTCGATATCATTATTTAATGGATAGATATATATTTTTCAATGTTAACGATAATATATATTAATATATATATATATTATAATATATATAATATTATATTATAGTATATATATATATGATATATATATAGTATATATATAATATATTATATATAATATATAGTATATATATATATATGGTAAATATCAAGTTGGGTCAAAAATTTTCTGAAAATTTTTCAAAGTTCAAAAAAAATTTCAAAGTTCAGAAAAGTTAAGTTTTTAAGGAAATTCTTTAGTGGCAAGCTTTCTGGAAGATATGCCAGAAACTGGCCACTAAATTTTTTTAAAAACGTTAACTTAACTTTTCTAAACTAAAATACTAGAATTTCCCATATATATATATATTTATATATATTATATTATATAAATTATATTATATATATATATATTATATATATATATATATATATAATATATATAGTATTATATATATTATATAGTATAGTATATATAGTATAGTATATATATATAAAGTAATATATAATATATACGGTATATATATATATATATATATATATATATATATTATATATTATAATATTATATATATATATATATATTATATCAATATATATATATATACAATATATATATATATATATATTATCTAATATTATATATAGTGAGCGTTTACATTAGACAAAAGCCACTTATATATATAATATATATATATATATATATATATATACTATCTGATATATTATACTATATATATAAATATATTATTATATATATATATATATAGTAAAATCGGGAAGTCTACCTAACAAACTTTATAAATAACCTAGACAAAATGCCCCCAATATGCCCTAACCTAAGGATTAGGGAGAGCCGCCCCAACTAGCACACTACCTATTGATTATGAAAACCCCCAACTAGGCCCTAACCTAATGCTATTGAAACCCCACAACTACGCCCTAACTTAATGGAATATTGTTCCCCATTATGTAGGAGCTAAGACAATATATATATATTATTTAAATTATATATATAATATATAAATTATATATATATATAAAATATATACTATAATATTATAATATATATATTATTAATATATATATTATAATATATAGTTATATATTACTCAAGAAAGTTAATTCACAGTTTACGTTATTCTTTACAATAAACATTAATGTTCTAATTTCGTTAAAGCAGTTATAATTTAACATGCCTGCATAAATATAGACTTATATTTTAATATGACAATGTAAACTATTTCATTTTTGAAATACCTGTCGCAAATATTAAAATGTAAAAAACGCATGCAATGTGTAAATATAAGAAAATTCTTAGAAATCGTTCAAGATTTTTTTAACCCCTTCTTCCCGAAATTCTCCCTCCAGTGACTCACTCACGAACAAGCTACTATTAAGACTAAGTTTAAAAAATCCAAACATTCCTTTATAGATGAGATATATCGTATTCGTTCGATTAATTATATCCATATTACATATATTATATATATATATTATATATTTATATATACATATTATAATTATATATAAGATATATATATTATATATATATACTATATATATATTATTATTAATATTATAGAATAATTACTATTATATATATATACTATCTTATATATACATAATTTCTTAATGAAAATTAGAATTGCATTCAATATATCTATTTATACATGTATATCTATATATATTATTATATATATTATTATATTTATGTATTAGTTTTTGAGAAAGAATGTAAAAAAATTTTGGTGACTCAAAAAAAAAGCTAATTGAGCATTCGTTTCTGAGTTAGAAAGTATGTATTTTCATGTTTGAAGCATTTTCTGCCAGATACATTTTGATAGAGATATACTATTATATATAGAGATACTTATAATTATAATATATATATATATTAAGTATATATATATAATATATATATAATATCTATATATATAATATATATAATTATATATATAATTATATATATTAATAATATATATATTAATAAGAGAGAGAGAATATACTATATAAGATATATATAGAAGTATAAAGTAATAGTGGAATAAGCATATATATTAGTTGTTATGTATAGCATATGCATAACTGTGTGACTCTCCTCGCTACTCAGTTATGCGCTAAGTTATTGCCTCCACAATCGCTTTATATATATTCTATTTGTCACTTCATCATCGAATTATTTTTTTATGCAATAAAATTTAAAAGGTAAAAAAATTATGAGGCGAGTAAAGTCAGTAATTGGAAGACCATGTAGTGATAGGAGAAGCTTCTCACCTTTTGTGATAGTATATTTATAATAGAAATTATAATCGGAATGTTAAAACTATCCATCGTTATCTTAATTTTCAATCAAAACCTATACTTTAACTCTGTAGTATTTTATATTTATAATTTATTTCTTTGCAGTGTTTAAAAAAACCTACCATGTAACTCCTCGATCGCATCATAGCTTTAGCGTAACGGTCGAATTGTAACACTAGATGTTCTCGCAGATTAACTGCTATGAGGTTTAGAGAAAACAAATATGTTTTGACCATTAGGCGTTAACTGAGGCATACCACATGAGCCGGTATGGTGCGTGTGTGTTATCTTAGCAATATCCAACTGCTTATCATCCATTATAATCGTATGCGTAGCCTGTATGCGGGAACTGGAGATAAACTCCATTATAGGTTCTGTTTTAGTCCAGATGTGTGCGAGAGTTTCTAGATTTTAGATATGATAATTTAAGCGAGCTCTTCTACCTATCATTATTAAATATTAGGTTCACAAAACTTAGGCACTTTACGGCCCAATAATTTCCTTGCGATTATCATTTCTGGACAATAATTATAGGGGATTATAATAACACTAACTACACAGATATATGGATATTTATCAATTATCTAAATTATTATTTGTCTCGTCAACGATCTCTCTCCATGTTCCTAATATTAGTAATTATATTCAATAGAATCATAAAGTATTCTTGTTCATATTTTATATTAGGGTCACCTGACCCAAGTTGCTTGTATATAACTATTATAATAATTATAATTAATTAGATACTCAATCATTAGATGAACAATATAATATAAGATTATTTTAATTTTTTTATAAAATTTATAAATAAATAATTGAGTTAAATAGCTTATTTAAATAATTATTTCTTAATTGAAATATAGAATTAAAAAAATATGATTAAATAATTAACATATAATAATAATTATTTTTACCTGATACTATAATCTTAAATTAAATAGAATAAATAGACCCCACACTAAATAGATAAGCAATTGAGACGAATGAATAAAATTATTGATCATATAGAATTATAATCAACCTTTATGATTTTAAATTTTGCAGAAAATTAAGTCTCAATATCCCCAGAAATACCTAAATAAAACTGTTAAAGAAAATTATAAAGTTATGTTGAATTTGATTAATTCATAATAATATCAAAAAGTAATATATAAAGTAATATCAAAAAAAAAAATAGATTAAAAAGTAAGATTAAATATAATTAATATCAGTCTCTCAGACGGTCATAGATCATTACCGCGATTAAATCAATAGAGATAGATATATTATTTATAGATATATATATGACCGATTTAAGATATTTATTACCGTTATTTATTATTATCATTATAATAGTATTATAATTTTATGTCATTATAATTTCAGTTAAACCTTACCTAGATAGGACTCGTATTAGGACTCCATCATAAGCATACGCAGAATTTACTAGGTGCATACTCGACAAATTATCATATTTTTCCCTTCTGACTGTAATTGATTTGTACAGGCGGTTGTAAAGACGATTCGGTATATTTATTGAATGTATTACGCTAGTGGAATATAAAGGGTGTTGGATCTTAACTGTGACTGTCCCTATTAAGTGCCTCTACTAGTCCGCTTTGATTGTTGTCAGAGGAGGCAGGCGAGTTGCAATGTCGACTTTTATTACATTTGGAGACGAAGAGGAAGATAACAGCGGGTATACGAAGAGTGAAGTTCTGAACAAAAAAAAAGAAAAGAAAAAGGGCGCACGATAATGGAAGCAGTCGTCAAGGAAGTACTACTGACTCGTGGCTAATCATACATACGGGCGTTGAACCAGAACATAGAGTTATAGTGCTAGAATGACTTTGCACGTTGTCATAATGGGCTATAAAACCTGCAGCGTGTTACTGGAACATGAGCGCCTCCGCCTCCTATATATATTAGTGACATATAGTCATGATGGGATATATGTAAAAATAAAGGATCAAGGCTTAACTAAGTGACAAATTATTGAACCCCACATGACCATTATATATTATGTATTTATATAATTATATATATATTATTATAGTATAAATATATTATATATAATATAAATATTTAATATTATATTAATATATATATTAATTATTAATTATTAGTAATATTTAATTAATTTACTCAAGAGTGATGGACATAGGTAATTACGTTACTATTCATACGCTTACTCTCACGTAGATATTCTTAAAACATGAGTTTAAATAATAGTTTATTATTATCTTCTGATTTTTATATTTTTATTATTTGTGCTAGTAATAATATATATGTTATATATTTAATATTTGTTAATATATAAGTATAGTAAAATACTATATATGAAACCCTGGGTGTAATCACAGTGGGTATGTATACATGAATAGGATTATACAATTTAAGAGTGTTAAAGTAATATTAAAAGTGTATTATAAATTAGTCAAAAATAAGTACTGAAATCATATTTTGAAATAAACACGTAGATGAAACGTATGCTTAAATTAAATATACTACGTGATTGCAATTTTGAAATGGAGGACGGACTTTTAAGATTAGTATTGTTATTATATATTTATGCGTTAGTTAGTAATTGGACACAGCAATCTGAAGAGAGTTTGCAGTAATTTTAAGCTTTTACTGCTTACTGTCAAAGCCATTTTCAATAATCAATATACTTTAGGGAATTTAGGTTTATTACCCCTAAAGTTTGTTTTGGCTCTGATTATGTAAAGTTAAAAGTTTTTAGTATTCTCGAGGTAAGTAAGTAGTGTCGAGACATCCCATTTACAATATTTTAGTAATATTTGGTTTGTTCTCCATACATATTCTAATTCTTGGAGTAGCTGTGCCTAACTGGTAAAGCTTGATTTTGTGTGTTAAAATTAATGAATATCTAGAATTTTTTTATTTTTATATATACAATAGGAAATTATACTTTACACTCAATATATTTTGCTCCCATTATGTATTCGCCAGATATTGGCTTTAATGTAGTACTTTTGCTCGGCAATGTTTCGCATGAATAATCTGCTATTAATGTCACTTAGGGATAATTTTTTTTTGTCATATACTTGGTGATTCTGGGCTCGGACAACACTCGGTACAACTAGGCGACTAGGAATATAGCACCGCGCAAAAACATTTTATAATTGAAGCCTTAAAAATTGCTCCTTATATTACATTCTAACTAGTCAACTAATCGTATATTGGTAGTACCACGTCTAACCTGGCATGAGTGATTCTTGGATAATTCCATACTTAACCATCGGGGAGATATATATGAGCTAGGTCAAACTGTGACCTCATGTTCGGCCTACTAATATAATAGTGTGTATATGTTAAACAATGGTAGTATAATAGCGTCATGAGTTTGCTGTATAGTTAGGATTATATACATTCTTATATAATTTACGCGTCTTGAAATTAATGTGTCTAAATAAGTCTATTAACATTCACTAGTAGATACAAATAACATAACAGCTGTGGGTCTCACGACCACGTGACTCTACGCTAATATGACATAACTAATATATATCATCGATTGTGATCTAAAATCACCTCCCCAAAAGTATCCCAACACTGGTCACAGCATAGATCAGCTTATGCCCCGAGCTGGCACGGTATGGTGAGCACATCTCTAAAGATAATTGGATAAAAGCTACTAAAATGTTCGGTTCACTTGCGGGGAAACTCAATTTGTGATCGTCATTACCCTAAATTATACCTTAATGGGTAAGTCACACATCCTTAATGAGATATAAGATGTACATAACGAAATAGAAGATACGTGCTATGTCAAAGCTTGACGTGGTCTAATATTATTAAAAGAATCCAGGTCTTGAAATCATATATCAACACTTCAACAACTCGTACATAACGTAGATCAATTTAACCTCACGCATAACAGTTACTTTTCCAAACATTTTATTTTTTGATCTGAAAGAATCTCGTCCAAATAAATTATCTTGGTCTTGAAGTCCTCATACTCGTCTACCACCAATAAGAGATACATTGCCAATTTGTAACTCCCTGGTGATGTCAGGGCTCGTACTATCAAACTATACACACACTTTTTATTCAAAAAGCTCCTCTGTATGATCGTGCTCTCAATAATCCTCGTAGGGTCTACAGCATAGTTAGGTGGATATGCAAATGAACCCATTGAATTCTGTACCGATTACGAGAAGATACTCTTCCCGCAAGTGTTCCTCCGTGTGCGTAACACTGAGTCTACAGCAACAATTCTCACTTCACTGTGCATATCCGTATATGGTTTATCTGCCGGCAGTAACATTATGACGAGGATGCAGTAATCTAACGCGATCCTAACTATAATTAGTATAGATGATATATTATTTATAGTAGTTATATTATGATAATAACAAGTGATTGATCTAATTGTGATCTATTCGTGACTCCAAATTATACAGTATGATATATATAAATAAGTAACAAGTCATATTACTTTACAAAGTACTAATATATATAATATTTTATGTATATATATATATTACTTCTAACAGAAAATGAACTAATATTTGAATTATGGTCCCAGATAGGATTTATAATTGGAGTTTCATTTGAACTGCGGTTAGGTGAATCGTTTGTGTTAATTGGTGAAGGTTTTATATCATTGAAATGTTGTAAAGATATTTTGTCAAATGAAGAAGCCTTATGAACACATAATTCGGACTTCCACTTCCTTTGCTTTTCTACACGTGGAATACGTAACTTTGCCATTGAAAATGATCCCATATAATTCCTATAATAACGATGTGACTTTGGATAGTAGTTATATTTATCTCCTATTTCTTTGACGATTGAATAGATTGTGTTGCTGGTCGTGAGAGATTAATTGAGGTGAGATATATTAATCGTATAGATAATTAATGGATATCTTTTTATTGTTATTATAATGGTTGATAGAGGATTTTAGGATAAAAGAATTGTAATAGTATTTGAATTAGGTATATATTTATTTATATTTATTTTTTGAATTGTTTTTTATGTATAATATTATAGTATAATATAAATGTAATATTAATTTATATAATATTAATAGAGGTTGCGTTGTAATATATTATTTATAATACAATATTTAATATTAGGTAAATATATATATATAAGTGTGAGTATATTGATTATATTATTATACGTTATTATCATAAGGATTATGTATATATTTATTTATAATATTATATAATTAAAGTGATACTACGTAAGATTTTATTATTATAATTATATATATATTATAGTGATTTAATTAATCAAAATATTATTTAGTATTATTAGATAATCTAATAGTTCGGTAATCATATAATATAATAGTAATGGAAATTGATAAAGTGTTAATACGTTATGGAGTATAACACTGTTTGATTGGTTAATCGATTAGATTGTTTGATTGGATACTGTTGGTGGTAACAACTGACGTGGTAAACTTTGGGGTGAAGAAGAAGTTACAAACTCATTGTGACTTTACAAAATAAGAGATTAGAGAAGTTAAACATATGAGGTATAAAGGTGAGATAATCAACTGTGGAGAATTCGTGAATCAGGGGAATTAACAGGAGAATTACTTTTGGAATAATAAAGATCTTAAGAAACAAAAATTATTATTGAAAAGAGTAAGATTAGCATGAGAAGAATAAATTACAAAACTGATAATAGGCTGTTACAGCAGGAGATGGAAGAGCGAGATTCTGGGAATAAAATGTGAGGATAGTGTAGAAGGAAAATTGAAAGTTGAAGAAGTATGAAATTGAATTAGTGGATTTGAGGAAAAATAGAAGAGTGAAGGAGGCATAGAAGAGAGAATATAATGGCGTGTTTTTGATGTTTAAGGATACGTGAACAATTGAGAGGCGGATACAAGACGAATATAACAGGGGCTAGTAGTGTTGGAGAGGCAAGATAAATGAATGATAGAGTGGAGTGTAAAGAGAGGTTAGTTGCATTAATTGTGGAAGATAGGCGAGTAAGTAATGATGTGGTAAAGGATGGGAAGGGTTATATAGTGGGAGAAGAGAATAGTAAAATTTTTATTAGATTGGCTAAAAAATAGTAATAGGATGTACAATAAGGTTAATGATTAGAGTGTGCGAACATCTTAGTTATTAAGTATGGGAAGAGATTATTTTTGTGTAAGAGAGGGTCAATTACATAGACTTCAGAGGCATTAGGGGATCAAGGAGAATGGCTAGTAGCTCGACGGGGTGAACACAGGGGGGGATCAATGTTGCATACCGTAGCTGGGGGGTGGCAGGGTGATGAGTAGCGTCACGCGAGCAGAACACGGAGGACGGTAAGAGAGGGGAGAAGAGATCGGAATAGGGCGGGGGGTTTGTCAGGAGAGACTCCCGCCGGAGGGGGGGAAAGGGCCTTACGGACCGTAGAGTACGTGGAAGAGCAGTGAGAGAACGGGTCCGACTCCGTGTGAACCGACGGGCGTGTGAACTACGAAAGTGGAGTTAGAGAATAAAGAAAGACAAATGTTAATGAGAAGTGCTATTGTGGATGACGAGTTTTTAATTGCATTATAAAAGCGGCTTCTCAAATATGAGGAAAAAATTCCTCTAATCGATATATTTCTAAGCGATTAGATCAAGGGGTATTGAACGAAATAATTGTTTTTTGTAAGATATATTATTTATTTTTTATCAGTTTATACTTTATTTATACATTTTTTACGCACGGATAATAAATGTTCCATAAAATGTTATTTCTGTGTTGTTGGACTGTATGAGGTGTGTGTGAGAAGGTATATATTAACTTGAGAATCAAATTGGATGGGAAATTGATTATTTTATATTTTTTTTTTTGTTTGTTTTTTTGTGTTTTGTTTTATACTATTTTTCCGCACAAAAATTTACGAAGGATTCCACGATGTATGTGGCAACTTTTCAAGCGTATATGGTTAAGTACAAATATTGTCTCGAGAATTTGTATTTGTACGTTATTATTAACCTAATTAGAGACGATTTATTACATTGATTTAGATAATATTATAAATAATCCAATTATATAATAATTCATTTGGAATATATAGATAGATTAATAATGATGATAATTTTTGTAATAGATAGGGTTGTTGAGAATTAGTAGTAGATGTACACACAAGATTATTACTAGGTAGGAATATAAGTAGCTAGATTATAGTAGTGATATATTTCATATTTATTATAAAGTATTATATGTTATATAGTTATAAGGAATATTATTTTGATATTACTAAAATTAAGTTGGATAAAAGTAAATGGTGGATTGATTTATATTTAATACGCGAGCATATTTTTTGATCATTTGTAAGATCTGAGAAGCTTCAATCAGTGGCTAGAGAGTGAGAGACTCATTAATTAGGGAGAGTTGGCTTAGTATTATAGGACGGGGAATTGTTAGTGGGAAGAAGTTTTATAAGGTTAGTGGAAGAGTTTTGTAAAGGTAATAGCTATGTAGTTATGTATTGAAGTATATAAAATGAGATTAAGTAAAATTGAGTTCGAGGGTGAGAAAGGGTTTAATAGCAAGTGAATGGTTGTTGATAAATATTTGTTTGTATCGTAATTTGGATGTAGCGGATATAATAATAAAGATAAAGTGAAGAGAATTGGAAGGATTCGGTAGATTTATTATGGTTAGGAGGTATATTTTGGATATGCGGTTTATAGATTTTATGGATGCTGGAGCGAAGAGTTAGGAGATCAGGTTTGAAGATTGAGAGTAGTGATATGTATTTTTGACCAACAGGGTTATAGTTACTGGAGAGAGGCGGCTTGTAACTATATAATTATAAGCAGAAAGTAACGGAGTTTATGATGAGTGGTCAGGTTATTAAGATTAGAAGAATGGAGGAAGAGAGTTTGAGAATTGAGGTGGTATAGTTAGGGATGATTAGATAAGACGTAGTGGAAGAATGTACATTTTTTGGGAGTGAGTAATTTAGTGGTGAGAGTGAGGAATAATGTATAACGTAGATTTATTAATAGAGTAGTGAGATAGCTCATTAATGGGAGGAGCATTTGATAAAGAGATATTGATTGTATCCATACTGATAGATAAGACAAATGGGTGTGGTTAGGTATTTTATTATTATATAAAAAGGGTTAGACAATATAGGAAGAGTGGATGTTTAAAATACAATTTGATTTTATCATATATAATATGGAATTTCAGTTTAAGACTGTAGGAGTCGCATATTTATTAGATACAACAAGAGAATTAGTATGAATAAAATTATAATATTACGGTGGAAGATGGTCATAGTATTTTATATGTAAGAAGGTTATAATGAAGATTAGAAAGTTTGTAACGAATCAGAGAAACGAATATTTAATAAAGGGAGGAGTTTTTGGAGTGATGGCTATATTAAATTAAGATGTTGATTATGCCAGACTAGTTGAGAGTAGTTGGGGACACATCATTGGGATTAGGATACAAATTGTGAGGGAGTTAGTAGCCGAAAGAGATTGGGAGTGGAGTAAAAAGGAAAAAGTACAGAGGAAGACTAGAGATTTAGGATTTTGGAAAATAGCTCGGGTGGATGAGATGTATTGGAGAAGAATGTACTTGAGATATGCTATGTGAATGCAGAGCTGAGGGATATATTTTATTTAGATATGGATGTATTCGGAAGATAGAGGGAAGATTCAGAGGAGTTTGCTAGGATACCCAGTTAGATAGAACAAGGTCTTGACCTTTCTTAGGGTATAGGTAGCGGGGTTTACAATTTGTAATATAATATAGTTAATAAATATATTATTTAATATATATATATTATTTATATAGTATATTATAAATATTAATTATAAATATATTATTTAATAATTAATTTATATATAGGGTCAAGACGGCACAGATAAATTTAGGAAAAGTTATAGTTTTATAATATATATATAAGTAATAGCATAGGGACATAATAGGTTGAAAGGTAAATATATTAAATTACTAATACATTTTAAAGTATATATTTTAAAATTTTTTTTAGACAATCCTGATATTTAACTCAATTGGATATGCGTATGGGGGGTGGATTGTATAGTTTTTTCGTTAATAGTTTTCTATGTTTTTGTAGGTATTTATTAATAAATGGATAAATTTTCTTATTTAAAATTTTAAGTTAACAAATTACTTACATTTCGTCATGACTCCAATTAGTATTTTATATATGGTTAACATTTAATGCAGTTATTCCTTCTTTTTAGAACATAATGTCATAATCATTAATCTTACTTTTAATTTTTATGAAGTCTTCAAATAGAATAAGAAGTTTAATATGAAAGAAATAGACTTATTTTGTTATTTAATTTGAATATAAAGAAGAACTTCTTATACAGATTTGTTTCTGAGTTTAATTGTGATATACCCTTAATTATTATATATATAATATATTCTATATATATATATAATATATATATAATAATCTTATTTTTAATTACACCTACATATGCTCTTAGCGTTTGCAAATGTCACCTCTATTAAAGGAGGTGAGGTTTGTTTAAATTTACTCAACAGTAAAGTTCTAACTAACTTGATAAATTACGACACAGATGAAGTGTGTCAATAAGACGCAGGGCTTTGAAGTGAGTATAAGGAGATTAAAGGGGTTGAAGTATAGGTAATAACAAGAAGGATGGAGGAGAGAATGTCCACAGATTAGACGAGGGTGGGAGGAAAGTAAGGTAAGCTGGGCTCGCAGGCGAATCTAAATTACGTGGAGGTTGCTATTTAAATCATTATAACAAATAGCTACATGATTGCGAACTATATCATAGTATTATACTAGCTAATCGACCTTTTAGTTGACTAGTAGAAGGGCGTCTGTAAAGGTGTGCATTTACTGACAATGTGGAAAGTTGTACGCTCACGAGCAGCACATCTTGTCGGGTGACCCAGTGATCGAACCTTTCTATGAAGGAAATATGCAGATAAATAGCATTCTGCATTTACATGCTGCATCTTCCGCAGGTTCACGGACAGATTAGAATTACGAGGTTCATTTCGTTGAACTATTAGAAGTTGCAGGACAAGGTATTATTGAAAGTTTCTTTTTGTTGACCATTTGATTACTTGTATGCTCTATGTTATTCCTTTACGAATCTATTTCTACATAAATTACAAGGTAGATTGATTACCGGGTGAAACACTGAGCATTCTCCCATGGATTTAATTTGTTAGAGTACGTAATATTTTTATTGTTTTGACAGTCAAATATTCATCAAGGGCGGATAGCACCCTTGTTTTATATTTCCCCCCCCAAGACACTTGTGAGTAACTGAGAGTCCAAAGAAAAAAAAAGTCTCGTAGTCTTCCTGCGTATAATACCGAGAGGGAAATAATTATAGACAGCCCCAGTCTCTTCTCTATTGAGCTGGGCCGATTGTCCTTATCAGGGCCAGGTGGCATAGGGACCCCAGGGTTGTTTCGTATTCGTGGTTGGAAGCGCTATGTTTGCGAAGACTTGTAGATTCTCTTTTTGTGGGACTGTATATTATAAAATAGTAATATTTGGATATAAAAGGCTAAAGGATATTTATATAAGTATGTCAACAGAGAGAGGACGTTTATATAGAGAATCGTCCTGAAAGATTAGTTGATTGTATAGATATTAAGGTAAGTCCTAGAGACTGAGGAAGATTTTGGTATTTAAATTTATATAGTTTATTATTTACGAATTTATTTATGATTATCATTTTAGCAAGGTTGAGGTGACGTTGAACATTAAGTACCACCTAAATATAAAATTATATAGTATAACACTTAGGAAAATTCTATTACAAGATTTTTTTTAAATTTACTTGTAAGTATTATAAGGAATCGGATTAATGAAGTTTAAAAGAATTTTACGAGAGGTAAGGGATACTCTAGGGGACAGCTATATAGTGTTTGGGCTTTACGTAGGGAAATGATTTCGACGCGTGTACTGACATTGAGGGAATTTTTTATTTTGAGGGTTTGCCATTATTCGGTTGGGAAATTAGATTATGAATTGTGTGAAATTACCTCGAGGGAAGTCATACCCACTCCACCTTCGGCCCGAATATTCTTGTATTAGAACAATTTTAAAAATGAAGTATTATTTATAAGTAAAATTTTAGTGTTCAGATTAAATTTAGTAAGTTTTAATCAAAATTAATTATAATGTTATTAAATAATAATGAACAAAATTAGAAGAATTAAATTAAATTTTGGATGAAATAAATAAATAAGATTAATTTAGAAATAAATAATAGATATATAAAGAAATAAATAAATAAAAAAGATAAGATCAATAACTATATGTAATAGAATATTAACAATAATAACATTAATAAATACAATTTTGAGGACTCTGAGAAATGGGTTGGTATATTTTAATTTGTGGGAAAGCAAACTGAAAAATAAAAAATTAAATAAACTAAACTATCAAACAATACTTATAAAGTCACTATAGACGTCGAAGGCTTCGTATAGCCGTGGTCACCCAGATTTTGCAAAGAAACATACCAGGGCTTAAGGTGCTAGACATCACCAATAAGCCGGGGCAAAGCACGCGGAACCGCACTCGGCATTTGGCATCGGGCACGGCATCCGGGGCACCTCACATAGAAATTGAATGGTTATCGCAGGAATTACACAAAGAGACGCCATGAAGGGAGTTGAGTTTGTCGAGTTCGGGGGTACAACGATAGGTTTTAGAGTTAGCGCATTGCACCCCGGGCAGGGATGGGCCCCTTCAAGACTTAATTTTTAATCGGGTAAGAAGGCTGGAAATTTGATTACGGAGATCGGGATTCCCCGGAAGGAATCGGAATTTCTTAGTCAGGGATCTGCATACAATATCTTTTTTTACGCAACTCACTGGTGTTTGGGATTACTCGGGGTCCGATATATATCTATCATTGTTATGGCATATGCGTTATTCGCGCACAGTGCACCAGATAATTGGTGACGGTACATCGGTAGACAGAAGTCGTTTCGTCCCTGGTTCCCCGAACGATGAGATATCACCCCTCCTTCACTAATAGAAGTGTGGCGTAGAGGGAACAGAAACTATTGTAGATAAGAGTACAATCATTTGAATTTTTATAGACTTTTTGGTATAGAAAGGATTCGGGAGGAGTTATGATTCCGAGCACCGTGAACAAAGTAGATATCCTCTGAAGCTGCGCGAAAGTCCTGGGTTAGGGCGTGAGGGGGGTGTCGGGCATTGCGTAATTAAGACATGAATAACAACTAATTACTGGGTGATAATTAGGATTTTATGGGGGAACCTTTGTAAGTATCTTCCGAAAATTGAGGGAGTTTGAGGTGTGTGGGTGTCTCATAGGTACCACGAGAAGGTGGCGGAGCTTAATAAGTCAGATGTAAGCAAAAGCACAAAAGTGGAGGTGAAGGTGAGAATGATGAAAAAAAAGACAGGAAAAATACGGAGAGAGCAGACTGAGATACTCTTTGTAATCTTGTCAACACAGTGCTTGGATTCCTGAGTGTCGATTATGTACATTAAACAAAGTTAATCAACAATGAGTGACTGAGGTGTAGTGTGTGTGCAGTAGGATTCTGTTAATTTCTAAAAAAGGTTACAGAACCATCTAAGAAAAAAAAAATTAAAGTTAAATAAATTTTCTTTTTATTCTTTTATCTTTATAGATGTACAAATTTATTGCGATAGTTTTACTAATACCCTATAGTAAGCAGGTAAATGCAATAAAGAACGAACACACCCAGCCTACACTTCGTTCAAGCGAGAGAGAGATTGATCTATTGGGATCTATTGACTATTGATGTCAGGTAATCTTTAAAACTAAATTTCGTTTACCTTATCCTTTTATGTATATCGTCGAAACTAATAACAACTTTGCCTGGGTCATGCGTGACTATTGGATCTATTGATTATTGACTACTTGATTCAATCATTTTTTAGTAAATTTGTCAATGTGATTAACATTAACTAAATCAGTAAATCATATAACGCACCAACCTAAAACTTCTGTTCCAACATGATCTATTTGACTCTATGATCTATGACTAGTTGGATCTATTGATCTTATGATCTATTGAATCTATTGATTCAGGCATTTTTTAATCTAAAATAATCATGTTTAGCTACTAATCAGTAAATCAAATCATCAACACCTCCCTGTCTATTGATCTATTGATTATTTGATCAAATATTTTGGTGCAAGTAAATTGTATTATGTTTTAGACATACCCTAAATCAGTAATCAGTAAATCAAACCACCCAACTACCCCTCCTACCCATTGATCTATGATTAAGTAATTTTTACTAAATTATCATGTTTAACATACCCTTAAATCATTAAATCAAACCATCCAACCACCTTCCTGATCTATTGATCTATTGAATCTATTGATTCTATTGATCGTATTTGTTCAAGTATTTTTTAGGTAAAAATTGTAATGTTTTACATCCTCTAAATCAGTAAATCAGTAAATCAAACCACGTAAGCCTACATTGCTGTGTGCAGAGTCATGATCTATCATATATGTGATCTTATGATCTATTTAATCTATGATCAGTCATTTTCTACTAAAATATCAATGTTTACATAGTATTAAATCATAAATTAGTAAATAAGACAGCCATGCCCACAGCTGGCCCCCATCCAGTATCTAGTTGATTCTTAGTGATAATTACGAAGTCTAGTCAATCGTTATCATTTGGGTATACATAAAATAAAAAAACAAATCTTATTTGACTATCCAACGAATATATGCAACGTAACAAAGTTTTTCATCACATTAATAAGCTGTACTTTAGCAAGATCGTGAACTATGATATAATCACCAGCGACAACATACCGACACAGCGTTAATAAATTATGATATAAGACTGTGAACGGTAGACAGAAGTTCAACTAAAACTAGTAGTGTCTAACATAAGGCATACAAATACGTAACTCTTACAACACTGTCAGAGATATTCTCGTAAATCATAACAAGTTAATTTATATCATGGTTATATTTTAACGAAAAATGTTTCAAAACATGTGGTTAATATATCATACCGTCGTCAATTCCTCCTATAGTAGAGACTTAATATACGGTCTCTATTCATGGTTCATAATTCGTAGGGTACGTCAAAAAAATAAGTTTGTTATATATTTAATTATATTATTTGTATAATAAAAAAGAATATTGTATATAAATAATAATAATAGTAACGATAACGATAATGAGTTATTATTATTATAATAGTATTATAATATATACTAGTATTATACTGAGGCCGCAGATATGGATATAGTAATTAATTGTAAGAGAGATATTTATGCTCCTCTCAATCTAACACGTCTAAGTAGTAGATTGGTAAAGGGACATGCCGAATATGTAATAGCATATTCATAGAAATGATATATTGTAGAGACTCATACAACTTGAATATCGGTCTAGAATTATATGCTCAGGATTCTTTTATTGAAAATTAATTTTGCGATTAGCCTCAGGTATATGGTAACTGACATTTTATGTAACGAAAACAATACATTATGCTAACTAACTATTTTGAAGTTCTGTATCACAAATACACTTTTGAAACTAAAAACTTTGATAAATAAAAAAGATATACTTGTTTTTTAATATACATCATATTATGTTGAATATCTGCATATATATTTGCCATATAACGCGCTTTTCAGTTCGTTAAATCAAGATTCCATTCAGCATTTACTAGCCAATTGGAAGAAAAAGGAAACTAATTTTATGGTTTATAACATCATATAGTAAATAAGAAATAAATAGAAAAATAGTATATAAATTAGCAAAAAATAATAGTAATTAAAATAATTAAAATACGATAATAAGTACATTGTGCAGAGTTATAGTTATTATGGATAGAATTACTTGAGTGAGTAATGATTGGAGAATGTGAGGTTTGGTTGAAAGAGATAGAATAATTGCACACGGATAGAATGGGCGGAAAGTATGGGTGATGAGTGGGGGCGAAGTGCGGTCTTATGTGCTGTGGGCTTGCCCAAGGATGAAGTCTTTGACAGTTTAATGAATTTAGATAAAATTATGATAGATTAGAGCGGAGCGAAAATGTAAGGGACGAAAATGGGCTCCCGATTACACAGCATTCTAGAAACATTTAGAAGAGTTTTAAGTTAATAATTAAATATGAATATAGTTATTTTAGACAGAAAAACTTATGTCCAGAAACTTTTCTTAATATTGGAGTGGATTGGTGACGATATATGTATAGAGAAATAATAGAGTAATTAATAACGTATGCATCATAAATAAGTGGCCATGTCTGCTTGCTGCCTAGTTTTGTTTCTGTCTATCCCTATCCTGTCTAAAAGTGCAAGTAGATTCTTCCCCACTTTGTTTAATCTGTTCTTTTGTTAGATGAGAGTAATCTCTTCCTCGACGTTAGAAGTTGTTAATTTTTTTCTGTAATCCAGCATCCCTCTGTAATCATGTTGGCTAATAAGTTTTCACAATAGTTTTCAGACAGGATGGTAAGTAAAAGGCGATGTTCTTTTTGTCTGCCAATGTAGGCAAAACCTGAGAAAATTTGACAAAGTTTTTTTCAAATAGGCAGGAAGATCGGAAGATGTCTGTCATAGGAAAGCTGTTGTGATGTCAAAATTTATTATACGATCATCCATCATATGGCTAGTCAGATTCTTCTATACACCGCGCTTAAACAAACGACTCTCATTTCATTTCTTCAACTGAGCCAACAATTATATTTATAATCTATATTGTTATTGAATTCTATCAGTCAGGAGCCTTTATTTTCATCCCAACATATAGCCTAGATATTTATAACTCTGATTTTTCTCCATATGCTAACCCAACAAGATTTACACCGCATACTCTCCTTCACTCATACTCATCGGTGTGGCTGGAGATTCAGGGATCGACTCAGTTGACTCTTATTCACATTTATTCTTTCAAACCGCATCCTTTTACAGCACCGTGGCCATATCCATCTACAATTGCTACTCAAAACTTCTTCAGATTCATAAAAGAAAAATAAACTTTAAATTCATTTTTAAATATAAGACATTTATTTGAATTTATTGGAAGTAAGTGAATGATTTATAAAAGAAGGAAACAGAACAGAGTTTTTATATACTAACTTAAAATGATGATGCTGATATCAAAGACCTTTTGTGTTTCTGGATTTCTCTTGCTGCAAGATCTAGAATAGAAAAGATGAGTCCTGCTTAGAAAGCAATTTCTCGAAAGGTGACCATTGAAATATTGACAGTAGAGCGTTATATTATTAATACTTATATATATCATATAATATAATTATATATATATATATATATATAGAGTATATATAATATGAATATACTATAATACTATATATGATATAATATAATATATATATAATAATATTAATACTATATATATATATTATAAGTATATACATATATATATTATACTATATATATATATAGATTTTAATATATATATAGTATAATATATTTATGAAAGTTTTAATATACATTCGTTCTGTAAAGTCTGATTCAAATCGGTTTAAATAATATAATCGCTCCACCTGTTCCAAATTTAACTTTTTAATAAAAAATGATAATTCGTGAATTAGCAGACTTTTTCATCAAAAAGTAACGTCAACTATAACTGCTTAAACTAACACGCGATCTTTTACATGTTCCGCATGTGTAGTATAGCAATGCTTTGTTTTAAATATCATACTTATAGTTTTAATAAAAATTATCGGTCTGGCCTGCAATCAAAGTTAATTGACATGTTATATGTAGACACCAAGGGTTAGTAACATTAGGTAAATATAGCATTCTAACGTATCAAGTAGTAACCTAATTCATATAGCTATAGAAAAATATATAGAAGAACGGGTATATTATATATAGTCTATAAGTTATCATATATATATATATATATATATATTATATAGAGTAGTAGTGTAGTTATATAATAGAATGAGGGGATAAGATAATATAGATATATATATAATTATATTAATTATAATAGTATAATATATATAGTAGTATATATATATATATATATATTATAATATAGTTATATATATATATTTATACTATCTATATATTATATATATAATATATATATTATATATATAGTATATTATATATATAATATAATATGATATATATATATATAATATATAATATATATATATATATATATATATATTATATATATTATATATAGCTATATATATATAATGTGTGGTTGGTGTGTGTTTGTGTGGTGTGCATGTGATTGTCTGTTAACACACCTCCAATATTCTCTGTTTTCATCTACTATAGAATTTTCAACATGCTAAAGAGGGGTGGTTTTGTGAGAGAATAATTATGACAAGTCACTTGAGAATATGGACCCAATGTGTTAATCAGTGCAAATTATTTCGTCCGCAGATGTAAACACTTACTTATGTACGAAAAACAAATGCAAAACGCATAGATTCAAGGGTTTGACAAACACCCCATGTGTGGAGCCGCCTTAACTAATTATAATGAAAAAGTGAAAATACATGAATTAACATTCATTTGCAGTTTATTTAACCTGTGAATAAGTAATGAATGTAAAAAGGTGTAGAACATTGAGTGAATTATTGATATACAAAATTCTTAAGAAAAATAAGATTTGGAACTAATGTGTGAAAGAAATTTGTTTCTAATTTCATACAATATAACGTTTAATGGTACTATTGAGTTCTTAAATTTTTTTTTTGCTCTACCTTATAAGAAGTAAGGTCACACACACACATCACATTATTTCAACTATTTCGGCAAAAAAGATATATATAGTAGTAATCCAACACTTTGACCGATGAAGGCGATATCTCAAAAAGTATAAAAGGTATCGGTCTGAAACTTGTGTAATACGTGTTCTATGTATATGTTAAGCTCGATATACGGTCGAAATTCTAAGCGCTAGATGTGATAGTATACTGGGGGTGGCTCCCCCCGTAGAGGAACCCAAAGTCGCTACCCCATTGTTGTCGGCTTCCGAGCGAGCGAAGATTAGGCCTAAGAGTTTTGGATCGAGCCTGATGATGTAATCTCGTCGTAGACGAGATTGCGTACCCTTGCGTCCCCCCGTAAGGGGGGACGCTGCCCTCCTAAAAATTAAAGTTGACTTCGTGAGAATGCTGAAAGTTTATGATATTGTACTAGAAAAGGAAGGAGTCTGAAATCTGTAGAGTTTGAGTTGCCAATGGCACCGTGCTGGCTCCAGGGCGGTGCTGGGATAGTAAAATATTGTATAATAATAAATATGTGTTAATAATATATGTTATGAAGGATGTAGATCTCGACTATTTGTTTGAGGCTCTCTGCGAAGGCGTTACGTATCAGACCCGGGTTGCTGCTGCACTTCCGCATGAAGCGCTCGGCGTGAAACCGGAGCGTGGAAAAAAAAAACCAATTTTCCCCGGGTTTTATAACCAATACAAATTTTTTGGGGTTTTTTTTCTGTGTCGTCTTATATATGTTATCGATCTGTAGATTTTCGAAAATGATGGTTTCAGTACCATAAGAAAAACATAAAAAATAAATAAATAAATAAATAAATAAAATTTCCTTATCTTTTTATGTTTAAACTTACAAATTGTACGTTTTACATTACCCTAAAGCGTAATCGCGTGTAATAAATCTGCCTCCTCACCTTCCATTATCTATTGATCTATTTATCTAATGATTCAAGTCATATATTCGTTATGATCTATGATCTATTGAATTCATGTCATAATTTTTACTAAATTTGTCATGTTTTTCATCAGTAAATCAGTAAATATAAATAACCAGCCAGCCCCACTGCCCCCATTATCTGTGATCTATTGACCTATTGATCTACTTGATCTATTGATTCAAGTCATTATTTTTTACTAAAATTGTGGCGTTTTACATACCTATAATCAGTAAATCAGTAAATTAATACATCATCAACCCCCCTCCCTGTTCCATTACTCGTGATGCTATGATTTATTGTAACAATTGCACATTCGAGTAACATTTTGAATTTTAAACATAATGAAAACAAATTCTTTATAACATTTTTTGGTATCCTAATGTAATAGGGTGGCACATTAATAAGCTAACATATAATCATAAGTCAAGAATTATAATGTCAGACAACAAACCGTAACACCACTAAACACGATATAGAAGTTAAAATTAACAAAGTTACACTTAACATAGTAAAGTAACTACATGGGCATACAAATATTCACACTTTTTTGTTTCAAACATATCTCTAACATAACAATTTTAATTTTAGATTAACATGGTAATATTTAACAAAAATTTTATCATTACGTTACCGCTAAGCATATACTGATCAACGATTGATATGCTTAACGTACAAAGGTTTTTCCCATTATCAAGATACTTAGCGATCAGCTGACTAGTGAAATAACACTAATGCACAACGAACAAACCTGAAACCACTTAACAGAATAAAACTGTTTAGAAGTTAACAAAGTTCCACATTAATGACAGTAAATATAATAAACATAGCATACAAAGACGTAACCTCTTCACACTTCGTCAAGCATATTCTAACATAACAATGTAATGCTTATATTACACATGGTAATTATTTAAGAAAAAATTGTTCACAACAGCGGTTAATTATCATAACTGATCAACGAATATACTTGGGCTACGTAAAAAGTTCCACATAAGTAAAGCTGATCTGGCGAACATGAGCTAAGAAAATACATGTACGAGGCGACAAAGCTAACACAATTTACACACGAATATAACTGTTAACTTAATCAAATAGTTCTACCTTAAAAACTGTATAAGTAACTAACAGTTGCGGTGCAAAATGCGTTAGCTATTCATATTTTCAAGCATATCTCTAACAATTAACGTTAATGCTTAACTTGACACAGTAGACATGCTACAAGAAATTGTATCATAACCATTGTCGATTATCATAGTCAGCGAATCGAAATAATGCTAACTGTAACAATAGTTTTTACTATTATCAATCATATAAACAAAAATCTTATCGATAACTTAACTAAATATCATAGATCCAAGAATAATTGCAACATAAAAAGTTTTATTATAAATAACATGAAAATAACAAAGTTTATCCAAACATAACATAAAAATAGTTCTTTGTATAAACATTACATGAAACATTAAGTGTATCTCGAATTAAAGCAATAAATCAGTAAATCATATAATCAACCCGCCCACTCCCCGACCTACCTACGCTCTCGGCCTGTCCATGACCTTTTGTATCTTATG
Source organism: Trachelipus rathkii (assembly GCA_015478945.1). Classification (NCBI taxonomy): domain Eukaryota; kingdom Metazoa; phylum Arthropoda; class Malacostraca; order Isopoda; family Trachelipodidae; genus Trachelipus; species Trachelipus rathkii. The sequence goes on along the minus strand of JABUQX010007275.1, from coordinate 21,635 downwards.
ATCTAATGATGTCAAATACACATTTCGAGTATCCAATTTCGGCTAAACAATAGAACATAGAAAACCAAGTTCTCTTAATAATAACGCATCGAAAAATATGCTAATGGGAACAAAGTTTTCACATGAATAAGCTACATCAATACCAATTACCATAACTAAAATACTAATGCAATAGACAAAACCTAACACATCCTTACGCATGATAAATTAACTATTACATTACAAAGTTCAATAGCATGAGTAAAATACCCAGCACAGCGTATAAAACGTAACCTATTCCGACTTTTTCAAGCATATCTCTAACAATCAATGTTAATTTTACATTTTAAAACTATTGATTTACGTCGCATTTTCGAGTATCATTTCGGAAACATGGCACAATAAAAATAGTTATTTAATAACTTAACATCGATAATGCTAACATATTACAATGTTTTCATATTAATTAAGCTAACATAGCATCATATGAACTAAGAAGATAATGTACAACGACGCAAACCTTACACACCTTACGCATGAATAGTAACTACTTAACATTAACATAGTTCATAATTATGCAAGCAGTAAAATACTGGCACATGCGGTCAAAAAGTAACTATATCAGTGACGTTTTTCAAGCATATCTCTAGACATATTAATTGTTATTTACATAACAGACATGATTTACGTGCATTCGAGTTCATGTCGGATAAACTAGCAAAAAGAGTTCTTATATACTAACTCATCGAATATAATGCTAACATACAAAGTTTTCACATTATAAAGCTTACTAGCATTCATATTGAACTCAAGAATAATGGTGAATCTACAAACTAAACAAAATACGCACGAGAAATAACAGTTACAATTAGACAAGTCACACTTAAACACCAGTAAAGTAACTAACATTGCATACAAAACGTAACATAGTTCATGACTTTTTAGCAAGCATAATCTCTACTATTAACGGTTAATTTTTACATTAACTCAGTAATATTAACAAATTATCAAACTTGTCTAATGATTAATGAGAGACCATAACGAAGAATCTGTATTTAAAAATATTTTCCGTTTATTAAAATTGTAGTTATTGTCTTGAAATAAAATTATATATAAAAAATTTGGCTTGAGCAGAATCTTGGATTTAAATGGTTCTTAATGGCAAAACCAGCTTAAATTTTTGTTCTTTTGTTAATAGAGAATGCTTTCAGATAAAGGTTTAAAAAGAATGTATAATGTGGAATTTTTAACAACTAAATTACCTATTTGTACTTTGGGAATGCCCTTCCTAAAGAAATTTGATTTTAAAATTAATTTTGAATTAGATATATTAACGGACACCCATAGTAATGAATGTAAAAATTTGTTTAATGATGCGATTTGCAAGGATAAAGCTTTCATTTCGTACAAAAACGTAACCTTAACTTTTTCTAAGCATATCTCCATACATATCAATGTTGATTTTACATTAACATTCGTAAATTATTTACAATTTGTTTAGCATAACCTTAATCATCATACTGACAACGATATATGCTAACGTAACGAAATTTTTTTCATACTTCGTATGTTAAACATAAAATTCAATCATAGGACCCGTCTAAATATCATAAACCCAACGAATAATTGCAACATAACAAAGTTTTAACAAACAATATTTAATAGAAAATAAATTTTTTTATCCTGAAATAACATAAAAAAGTTCTTTTAAAAATTGTTCAGCACAAGCGTAAGTTTACTGATTATAAAGCAGTAAATCATAAATCAGTAAATCAAAGCCACCATACCACATTGCCCCCCCCTACCCACCCATCCGTTTATGATCTATTGAACTAGTTGTTTCAAGTCATATTTCGATAATTGGATGAAACATGAACAGTAAACCTAACTGTTATATTCTGACATCTCACGAATATATGCTTACGCAACAAAGTTTTTAGCGTCAATAAAGCTAACATATTCATACATGAACTAAGAAATAATATACAAATGAAAACTAACATACCTCGCGTACTGAATAATCCGCTAACATCCTGAAAATCCCACTTATCAAAGGTAAAGTAGCTAGCAGGTCATACAATTCGATATGTCCCACTTTCCGCATATCAGCAACATGTAATTGGCCGTATTTATCTAACAAATTCCTTACTCAAAGTGACAATCTATCAAGATATCACATCTTGAAACTATGAATTGACACTATCTTCACAAGTTGTCACTCGTATAGAGTGAAGATCATTTGAACTGATATAAACGTAGCATTAGCAAATTCTCAGGCCACACCTAACATACTCTAACAAAAAAATTGGCTGTTTTATCAATGACTGAATGTGAAGGAATATTTACACAAAGCTCATCATTTTTTAAACAAATCTATTGTTTAATTTCACACGGTCATAGTAATATTGTAAATAAATACCTAGACTTACGAATAATACAGTTTCACTACAAGAGTCTAAAGCAAAACACAGCACCTTCCGAGAGAAACGCAATGGGATGCGAGCCGTCCCTTGAATATTTGGTTCGTTAAAGGTGTGAAGCTGACGGGGGGATCACGCCCGAAGTGTGTGTAGCGGGCATTACCCAGCACGCATCGAGCATGCACCGGTGCCGTGCCGTCAATTGTCAAACTCTAAGGATTCAGACTTCCCTTTCTCCTTTCTCTATACACTATCCAAATTCACTTCTGAGCGATCATTTAATTTTAGGTGGCTTGCGTGCCCCATTAGGGAGCAGGGGCGTACGTATCTCGTCTACGAGATATTTATCTCATAACAGACGTCTTTCTCTTCTTCTATACAATATAAAAAAATTTCGCATCTAACGCGGTCATTTTTAATTTGTTAAGAACGGCGTAGCGCCCCCCTACTTGGGGACGGCAGGGGTACTAAATTCCTCAGTGCTACGACGCAGGACTTACATGTCATCAAGGACATCGGATTGCGAAAGTGTGGATAGTTTATGGAGGGCATGAAATCTTGCAGCTTCGGCTCGAATGCAGGCAACAAGGCGGGGTAGACGGATGAGTATTTTAGCGATTCGGCGCCTCAGAGGAAGCCAGCCCTCGATTAGCGAGGCGAGTGGAGGCAGGGGCATCCTATACAATCCTAGCGACTTGGAAATTTTGACGCGTGATATTTGAAGCTTAAAAGATATCATAGAACATATTTCAAGGTTTTCAGACCGATCCTTTTATACTTTTTGAAGAAATAAATTGATAAAGACAGGAGACGGTGCGTGCATCAGGTCAAGTGTTGGATTGTACTATAATTATTATATTATATATAGTAGTATATATATATATATATATATATATATATATATATATATATAAATATTATATTAATATATATATACTATATATATAGTATAAATTATATATTATAGTATATATATATATATAGGTATATATACATATATATATAGATATAATATATATATATATATATATTATATATAGTGTGATCCAATCAGCTTGAATCGACAGGCGATATCTCAAAAGTATAAAAGGTATCGGTCCTGAAGACTTGTATATGTTCTATGTATTTTTAACTCAAGTTATATACGCGAAATTATAGTCGCTTAGATGTATATAGGGGGTGGCTTTCCCCGAGAGCGAACGCAAAATATCGCTTACGACCTTGTTGCGGCTTCCGAGCGAGCGAAGATTTAGGCCTAAATCATGTTTCGGTCGAGCCTGATAGATGTAGACTTGGTCGTAGACGAGATTAGGTACCCTGCGGTCCCCCGGTAAGGGTGGAACTGCCGTCTAAAATTAAAATTGACCGTAGAATGTCGAATTTTTGATATTGTATAGAAAAGGAAAGGATGCACGTAATAGTCGGTCGAGACGAGATTACGGGTCCCTCGTCCCCCGTAGGGGAGCAGCCCCCTAAAATTAAATTGATCGTGATATAAGGCTGAAATTTGATAGAGATTAGAAGAAGGAGAAAGGCATGTAATATAGTTAGATCTCTAGAGTTTGAATTGGAACGGCACGGTTGACTGGGATCTCGTGCGGTGCTGGGTAAAATGCCCCTTACACCGACTTCGGTGAGTTCCCTTACAGGCTTCACACCTTCAAGAGGCGCAGTTCCCAGTGGGTTCTTCGGAGGGATGCGTTTGCGGGGTTTAGATAACATCTGTTAATGAAACTGTTTATTCGTAAGTAGGGTATGTAAATATTACTATAACAGTGTGAAATTAACACTGATGTTTTAGTAGAGAAATGATGAGTTTGTAAGATATTGAGACTGACGATGATTGAAATTAGACAACGTGAGCTAGTTTAAGTTTTTGTTGAGTAATGGTTGGTGCTCGAGAATTTTGCTATGTCTACGTTTTATTCATAGTTCAATATGATGTTATACTCGTAACGAGTGACACTTTGATTTTGATGTCAATCATAGTTTCAAGAGCTGGTATCTTGATAGATTGGTCACTTTTGTTAAGGAATGTAGATAAACGACCCATACATGTTTGCTGATATCGAATGACATATCGAGATATTGTATGACCTGTTTAAGCTACTTTACCTTTGATAAGTGGATCTTTCAGGAAATGTTAGCGGATTTTCAAACGTAGGTTTTAGGTTTGCATTTGTTAATTTAATTCTTTCATTCAGGTTATGATATGCTAGCTTTATTGTGGCTAAAACTTTGTGCGTAGCAATATTTGTATGTCAGTTATATAAAAAGTATTTATGTATTGTTTATCCAAATGAATACTCGAAATATTGACTTGAAACATAGTTAATAGATATAGTGTGGTGGGTGGTGGGTAGGTGACTGTGGGGATGGGTGGGTTTGATTAACTGATTTAATGATTTACGCTTTATATATCAGTAAACTATTACGCTTATCTGTGATATTTTATTCAAACAAACTTATTTTATGTTATGTCGGAATACAAAAAATCGATTTAATGTATGGTTTGGATTAAAACTTTGTTTGGTTTGCAATTATTCGTTGGGTATTGTGATTTAAGAGTTATGATGAATTTTTGTATATAATATTACGAAGTTGGATGTAAAAATTGTAGTATAGCATTGATATTCGTTGTCAGTTATGATAATTAGACAGGTTAATGCTAAAGTTTGTATAAATATTTACGATGTAATTAATTAACATGATATTTGGAGATATGCTTGAAAAAGTGGGTATAGATTACGTTTACGCTGTGCTAGGTACTTTAACTGTTGTTAATGCGGAATTTGATGATGTAGTAGTTTATTCATAACGTATGGTTTATTTGTCGTTGTAACATTATGTCTTTAAGTTCTAGGTTAAGGTTAATGTAGCTTTATTAATGTAAAATAAGTTGGTTACGTTAGCATATGTTCGCTGGTTAGTATATAAATGAACTTATTTTTGTGTTATTTTATCCGAAATGATACTCGAAATGTGACATGAATCAATAGATTATAGATGGGTAGGAGGGTGGAGGTGTAGATGTTTGTATTTTACTGATTTACCGATTTACTGCTTTAAAATCGGTAAACTTACAATTTACAACGACATCTGTGCAAACAGCCTATTTAAATGTTTTGGATAATAACTTTGTTATGTTACAGTTTATCGTTGGTCCTGTATGATAATTAGACAAGGTATGATAAATTTTTGTTAATATTACTGAAAAAATGTAAATTACGTTAATATTTAGAGATATGCTGGAAAAGTATAATATGTTACGTTTTGTATGCAATGTTAGTTACTGTTGCCAGGTGTTAATGTGGAACTTTGTAATGTTAACAGTTTTCGTGCTTAAGGCGTGTAGGTTTGTAGTTCAACATTATTTTCTTAGTTCATATGATGCGATGTAACTTTATTAATGTGAAAACATTGTTATGGTTAGCATATATTCGATGGTTGAGTATATTAAATGAACTCATTTAGGATGCTATTTATCGAATCATACTCGACAATTGCGACGTAAATCAAATAGTGTTTAATGTAAAATTAACATTGAATAGGCTACGCGATATGCTTGAAAAGTCTGAATAGTTACGTTTTGTACGCTGTGCTAGGTATTTTACTGTTTCTAAGTATGGAACTTTGTTTAATGTTAGCTATTTATTCATGCGTAAGGTGTGTTAGGTTTGTCGTTGTACATTTCTTAGTTCATATGAGATTGTGCTTATTATGTGAAAACATGTTGATGTTACATATATTCGATGGTTAGTATATTAAATAAATCTCATTTTTGTGCCATTTTTTTATCCGAATGAACTCGAAAATGCGACTAAATCAATAGTGTAAGTAAAATTAACATTGATATGGTAGAGATATGCTTGAAACCTCCGAAGGTTCGTTTTGTACGCTGTGCTAGGTATTTTACTGTGCTAAGTTTGGATTTTTGTTAATGTTAGTTGTTTAATCATGCGTAAGGTGTAGGTTTTGTTCTTGTACCATTATATTTATAATATTAAACTTAAAAAGTTATATATGTTGAAAATTTGTTACGGTTAGCATATATTCGATTGGTTAGTATATATAAAGAATTGTTTTTATTATGTTTAGCCGAATGATAAACTCGATAATGTGATTTTAATCATTAGATTCAATAGATCAAAAGGCATGGACGGAGGTAGGGAGGTCGGGAGGGTACGGGTGGTTTGATTTTACTGATTTAACTGATTTACTGCTTTAAATTCGGTAACTATTATCACTTCCCTATGATATTTTATTCAAAAACTTATTTTTATGTATATATTTGGATAAAGACTTGTTATTTCTGTTTGTTTAATATACTTGTTATGTTTTGCAATTATTGGTTGGGGTGATAGTTAGGTAGGTTATGATAAATTTTGTTAAATGTAAATGTTAATGTAAAAACTTTTACGTTAGCATATATTCCGTTGGTTCAGTATGATAATCGACAAGGTTATGATACATTTTTTGCTAAGATGTTACTGTGTCAATGTAAGATTAAACGTTAATAGTTAGATATGCTTGAAAAGTATAAAAAGGTTTTTGCTATGCAATGTTAGTTAATTTACGGTTTATTTGTAGAACTTTGTTAACATGTAAGTTTATCGTGTGGTAATTGTGTTAGGGTTTGTCGCTTGTACATTATTTTCTGTTCATGTTACGCTATTTAGCTTTATTGATGTGGAAATTTGTACGTTAGAGTATATTTCGTTGATCAGTATGATATTAACCGTGTTGTGTAAATTTATTGTTAAATATACATGTTTATATAAATTACTCATTGTTATTTAGAGAGTATGCTCGACAAAGTTAATTAGGTTACGGTCTTTTTAGTGCTATGTTTAGTTACTTACTGTCAATTCAGTTCAAAATATTGGCGTTAAAGTTATTCATTTAAGTGTGTCAGTTTTGTCGTTGTGCATTATATTCATTAGTTAGATGATGCTAAGTTAATCTTTATTATGGGAAAACTTGTTCGTTAATTATTACCGTTGATCAGTATGATGCTAGGTTAAGGTATGATAAAATTTTTTGTTAAATATTACATGTTAACCTAAAATTAACATTGTTATGTTAGAGATATGTTGTGAAAAAAAGTGTGAATAGGTACGTTTTGTATGCCATGTTAGTTAATTTACTTATTGTTAAGTGTGGCTTTGTTAATTTTAACGATTTATCGTGTTAAGGGATGTTAGGATTTGTGTTGTACATTATATTCTTAATCCAGGTGTTATGTTAGCTTATTAATGTGAAAACTTTGTTAGTAAAATAAATCTAAATCAGTTGTAATAAAGAATTTGTTTTTTATCTATGTTTTATTCAAATGATACTGAAAATGTAATTGATTCAATAGACATAGATCCCGGCCTGGACAGGAGGGGTTGGTGATGTTAAATTTACTGATTTACTGATTTAGGTATGTAAAAACAAAATTTAGTCAAAATATGACTTGAAATCAATAGATCAATGAATCAATAGGTCAAATAGATCACAAGAATCATAGCGCATGCTTGGTTGATTACTGATTTATCGATTTAGGGTATGTTTAACATGACAATTTTTAGTAAAAATATGACATGAATAATAAATCAATAGATCAATAGAACAATAAATCAATGAATCATTAGATAATAGATCAATAGATCATCGGAAGGCGGTGAGAGGGCAGTTTGATTTACTGATTTACTGCTTTAGGGTATGTAAAAAAGTAAATTTTTAAGTTTTAAAACTAAAAAAGAATAAGAAATTTTAATTATTTAATTTATTTATTTATTTTTTATTGTGTTTTCTTGATGGTGTTCGAAACCATCCATTTTCTGCAATCTACAGACTGTAACATATATAAGAACACAACCAATGGTTGTTATACGAATGTTCACGCGCGGTTTCACCGGAGCGCTATAGCGGAGTGCCACGCGCAACCCGGTCTGCTGACGTAACCCGCTCGCAGAGGTGAGCTCAAAACCCATAGTCGGATATACACCTTATAAACCATATATTTTACACCAATATTGTATTTATTATCCATATTTACTATCCACACTCGCACCTGAGCTTAGCACCGGTGCTGTGCACTCAAAGACTCTACAATTCAGACTCTTTCTCTTCTTCTATACAATATCCAAGTATTCAGCATTCCTAAAATTAATTTTTGTGAGGCAGCGTCCCCCCTTACGGGGGACGTCAAGGTCGGCAACTCGTATAACGACGAGATTACATCATAGGCCGATCCAAACTCGATTTAGGCTATCTTCGCTCGCTCGAAGTCCGCACAAGGCCGTAGCGACTAATATTTTGCGTGCTCTGGGGGGAGCCACCTATATACATCCTAGCGACTCTGATAATTTCGCGTATATCGAGCTTAACATATACATAGAACATATACCAAGTTTCAGACCGATACCTTTTATACTTTTTGAGATATCGCCTTCATCGGTCAAAGTGTTGGATTACTACTATATATATCTTTTTTGCCGAAATAGTTGAAATAATGTGATTTGTGTGTGAACCTACCTTTCTTATAAGGTAGAGCAAAAAAAAAATTTAAGAACTCTCATGTTATATATAATGCGTTATATTGTATGAAATTAGAAACAAATTTCTTTCACACAGTTAGGTTCCAAATCTTATTTTTTTCTTAAGAATTTTGCTAATATTCAATAATTCACTCAATGTTCTACACCTTTTTACATTCATTACTTATTCACAGGATTAGTAAAGGGCAAATTAATGTTAATTCATGTATTTTCACTTTTTCATTATAATTAGTTAAGGCGGCTCCACACATGGGGTGTTTGTCAAACCCTTGAATCTATGCGTTTTGCATTTGTTTTTTCGTCATAAGCTAATGTACTATCGTGGACGAAAATAATGCACCTATAACTTGGGTCCAATATTCTCAAAGTGACTTGGGTCATATATTATTCTCTCACAAACCACGCCCTCCTTTAGCATAGTGTGAAAATTCTATAGTAGATGAAAAACGAGAAATATTTGGAGGTGTTGTTACAGACACGCACATGCACACACACACACACACACACACACACACACACATATATAATATATATATATGATAAATATATATTATTATATATAATATAATTATATATATATTATATATATTATATATTAAAGTATATAATTATGTATATATATATATATAATATATATATATTAATATATATATTATATATATATATTTATATAAATTTATATATATATATTATATATAATAATAATATATTATATTATATATATATATAATAATATAATAATATATATATATATATATATATTATTATATATATATATATATTAATAATAATATATATATATATATATATATATATATATATATATATATAAATATTAATATATAGTTATATATAGATATATAAGGTTACTACTTGATCGTAGAATTGTATAGTTTATATGTTAACTGGAACCATTGGGTGTTATATAACAGTCAATTAATTGATTGCAGCGGGGACGATAATATTATTTAAAACTACAAGTAATGATATTTAAATACAAAAGCATGTATATACACATGCGCGAACATGTAAATCAGCTCATGGTGTTAAGTTTAAGGCATGTATAGTTGAGTTACTTTTGATTAAGATTGCATTTAGGTATAATGATAGTATTTAAAAAAGTTAAAATTTGACGTAGGAGCGTTATATATTAAACCGTTGTATCAATTCCGAACGAAATCTGTATAAAATTCAAATATAATATATTAACTATATATATATATATATTATATGTATATATACTAATATAGTAATATATATATATATATATATATATATATATATAATAAAATATAATATATATATATGATAATATATATATAATATATATATATAATATAGATATATATAAAACTATATAATTATATATATATATAATAGTATATATAAGGTTTTAAATAATATAAACGCTCCTACTGTCCAAATTTTCAAGGATCACCTTTCGAGAAATGCTTTAAGAGACTCTTCTTCTAGATCTGAGCAGAGAGAAAAGCCAGAAACACAAACAGGTTTGGATATTCAGCATTCATCAATTTAAAGTAGTAATATTAGTAAACTCTTGTCTGTTTTATCTTCTATAAATTCAATTATTACTCCAAAATTAAATAATGTCTTAATATTTAAAAAATGAAATTTAAAAGGTTGATTTTTTTTGGATTGAATCTGAAGAAAGTTTGAGAGGAATGGTAGATGGATATGGAAGGGTGTGTAAAAGAGGGGTTTGAAAGTAATTGTGAAAGGAAGGTGGTGAGTATGAGTGAGGAGAGTATGCGTGTGTGAAACTCTTGTTGGAGGTGATCATTGGAGAAAAGTAATAGTTTAATATCTAGGCTAATTTGATGAAAAGAAAGGCTGAATAGAAAAAATTAGAGTATTATAAGGATGTTGGTTCATGTTGAAAGAATAATGAGAGTCGATTTGTTTAAGCGGGTGTAATAGGAATTGGATAGAATGATGATGATGACATAATAATTTTGAATTACGAACAGTATGACAAGACCTTATGATCTTTATATTGAAAAAACTTGTAAATTTTCTCAGGTTTTGCATGGACAGACAAAAAGACATCGCTTTTACTTACATCACTGTCTGAAAACTATGTGAAATATAGCAACATGATGACAAGGGATGTGGATTACAGAAAAATTAGACAAGACTCTAAGGCGGAAGGTTACTCTCCTAAAAAAGAACAGATTAAAACAAAGTGGGGAAATCTACTTGGCACTTTTAGACGAGACAGGGATAGACAGAAACAAACAGGAGAATCAAGGCAGACATGGCCTTATTATGATGCAAGTTATTATTACTTATTTTTATTATCATTATCGTCACCACCACACCACAACTATTACCACTGACTCCAGATTTTTCTGTCTAAAACTAACTATTTTATTTTTATTAACTTAAAATTCAATGTTTTTAGAATGGTGTATCGGGAGATGTTGGTCTTACATTTTGCTTCCGTCTATCTAATATATTTTCTATTCATGAAACATTGTCAAAGTTCATCCCTTGGGCAAGCCCACAGCCATACCGCATCCCCCACTCACATACTTCCGCCATTCTTCCCGATTGTGCATTATTCTTCTCGCTTCAACCAAATTCACATTCCTCCAATCATTACTGACTCAAAGTAATTCTTCCATAGATACTATTAACCTTGCACAATGGTACTATTACGTATTTTTATTTATTTTAATATATTTTTTCTAATTTATATACTTATTGATATTTTTATAGTTCCTAATATGATATAGATTTGAATTATAAAACTTAGGTTTCTTGTCATTCCAAATTGGCTAGGTATATTCACGATGATTATAGATTTAATGTTTCGAAAGTCTTTATATGGCAATATATATTGCAGATATTCAACAGAATATGATGTATATTTAAAAAAAATATACTTTTTTTTTATTTTCAAAAGGTTTTTAGTTTCATAAAAGTGGTATTTTTTGGTCTAAATTCAAAATAGTTAGTTAGCATAATGTATTCTTTTCTTTAAATTCATTGTTAATTACCATAATGTGTTCCATTCTTTTATTTGCAAAATTAATTTAAAAAATCGAGCAAATTTACGATTCAAAGTTTATCATATTACATTTTGAAATGTAAATATTTGCGGATGTCTTTACCATCTCACTTTAGACAGTAGATTGTGAGGAGCATAAATATTCTTTTATATATATATATATATATATATATATATATATATATATAATTATATATATATTATATTATATTATATATATTTATATATAATATATAATATTATATATATATATAGATATTATATATATAACTAGTTAGTATTGCAGCCACCTGCAATATGAATGAATAGAATATATTAGTTTATAACCAAATGGAGGATCGAGGGAGAGCGCCGGCGCACTTTGCAACCGCTACCACTGACAGCCCGTATATCATTACCCATGTATGATAAATTTGTTCAAATCATTTAACAATGTTAATATAACTTAATTCATTATTTAAAACTATGTTTTATTCACGATTGTAGAACTTTGGCTTATAACATTATTTCTATTCTTTAGCTTAGTTACTTCCATAACGTTGTTAATATGGAACTATGTTTGAACGTCTAACTAGTTATCATTAATTAGGTGTGTCGGTCTTGTCGATCGTGACATTTATACTTCATAGTATCACATGATGACTAGCACGCTTTATATTAATGCTGAAATTTGTTCCGTTAGCATACATTAAAAAAGAATGTGATAGTTGTTTTACCAAAATGATACTGATGTACTTTGAATTCAAAGATCAATAAGATATGGATATGTGGGGCATGTGGGATGGCTGTTTAAATATTTAGGGTATGTAAAGGATTGAATAATTTTCGTAGAAATAGACCTGATACTACGATAATTCAAATAATAATATCTAATAGTAAGTAATAAACAGAATTAGTGGGGTGGTTTGGATCAAATGATTCTAAAAAACATTACATTTTATTAAAGGTCACCTTAGAATAGATCTTTGATCCAATATTGTATATCAAGGACTAAGACAAGTTGTTGATGTAGATTTACTGATTTAAGTATTAAAAATGAATATGCTTGATCAATAATATGGTTGGAAAGAAGTGTAGTTGGGTGTTGGATTTAACGTGAAATTTAACTGAAAACATACAATTAAACTCTAGAATCAATCAAGATCACATCAGAATACGCGATGGCACAAGGAAGGTTTGATATGGTTTTGTTAACTGATTCTCAAGGTCATGCAAACATGAAATAATACCTAGTTAAAAATATGACCTATCATAGATCAATAGATCAATAGTCAATAGATCATAGGTCAATTAGAGTTCAATAGATCATAGATCAATGAATAATATAGGTTGTGGTGGTGATTACTGATTTACTGAATTACTGTTATGTTAAATATTACAATTTTACTAAAAAATGTCTTGAATCAATAGATATAGATCAATAGATCAATAGATCAATATGGACAGGTTGTGTTTGTGGTTTGATTTACTGATTTAAGGTATGTAAACATGCAAATTTTTAAAAAATATGACTTGAATCAATAGAGTAATAGATCAATAGACAATATATCACAAATCATGGTTGGACAGAAGTGTAGGCTGTGGTTGATTTACTGATTTACTGCTTTAGGTGTATGTAAAAACATAAATTTGTAAGTAATAAATATATAATAATAATAAGATTTATTATTATTTTTTTTCTTATTGATGTCTGAAACCTTTATTTTTTGAAATCTACAACTCGATACATATATAAGAGCACCTCACATTGTTGTTATTACTCGAATGTTGTTACACGGCACGACGGAGCAGCACCGGTGGCAGCTGTCGTCTCTCTTCTGGTCAACTCCTTTCCATTTTCCTCCCTTATTCTTCTTCATCCTTCTTCCTTCCTCTTCCTCCTATGTTTTGCACTCTGTGTATTTTTTAGCCAGGACCCCCTCCGTTGGGGTCCTAGATACACTATAACGGACTTATACGTCATTTTCGAAATCTACAGGTTCTAATAACTATATAAGATACAAGTATTGTGTTATATCGATGTTTTATAACTCAGCACGAACCGTGCTCAGCACAGGTGCCGGTATGCCAATCCTCCGAATCCATACAAGTCTTTCTAGAAATTCAACTCTGAATCCCCTCACCAAATCAGCCTATTACGAACAATTCGATTTTTAAGGGGGGTGGGGCCGGGGGACCCAGGGGGAACGTAACCTCGTCTACGACGAGTTACGTCACCATCTAACCCTTCAAATTTAACCCGATACGATAACTCTACCCATTAGATATTTATATCGAGCCGGTAGCGAGTCGGTGCGAAAAAACTATTTCTTTGCAGGAATCGTTTTTTTGACTAAGAATCGATTCCTTTCGGGAATCGATTCTTGTATCCAAATTCACCTTCTATCGATCAAATTAATCTTTTAGGGCCATCACCCCCCTATGGGGGTGCATGGCTATAAGCTCGTCTAACGAGTTATCGTCACCCCATGGGGTGTCAGTTTGAGAGGTACCATGGGGCATAATTTCAGCACTATGGTGTGGTGCGGTTGTAAAAGCATATGCGGTGCGGTGCGGTGCTTTGCGGTGTGGTGCTTAGCGTGTGGTGTGGTGCGGTTACAAGCCTGTTAGGGCCTTATAGGTATAAATATATAGCATATTTATTTTATTATTTTTTATTTATTTTTTATTTCTCAAATTATTTTTTATTATTTATTTCTCAAAGTTTCTTGATTTTTTATTAAATATTTATTATTTTTATTTATTTAATTTTTTTTATTTATTATTTTTTTTATTTATTTATTTATTTATTTTAGGAATTATTATTTAAATTACTTATTTCTCAATTATTTTAATTATTTATTATTAATGTTATTATTTATATTATTTATTTATTTTTTTATTTTTTATTGTTTCATTAAAACCTCGCCGAAACGCCGTCGGGCGAAACTAAATTCCCACGGTAATTAAAAATTACCACGAAAAAAGGGCAATCATTCGCAATGGCGAACATACATTCGGCATTGCAAACATTTGTCGTCAATATGAAGCTTTAAACTATCGTACTGTATATGTAGTAATGTATAAGGTATTAATATGATAATTAGTGATATATATATATATTTGAGTATATATAATGATATATATATAAATATATTAGTTATTATAATATGATATTATATATATATATTAATATATAGTAGTGATATTATAAGGTAATATTAGCTGGGGAGATTGGTGTTGTTTGAGTCAGATCTACGAGACAGGGGCGACGCATATGCTCAACTAGAGAAGTCGGGCCAGACGTGCTGAAAAAGTATCTGCACCATTGAGAGGGCCTTCAATATATGTTTATGTGTTCATAAGGGGAGATGTTGAATGGGAATGAATATTGCAAGTCATGTAAAAAATATAATAAAAACTACTAAAATTGCTTAGCTTTGTATGTATAATAGTCCTAAGATCATAACAAAATAAGTGTTTATAAATGAATATTCAATCTATGAAAGATACAAGAAAATAAGTTACTTTAAAAGTGGGAAATCAGAACAAATATGGGGATAGATCTTCAGAGTTTTTATTGGGACGAAAAGTAGGAGGAATAGTGATATATTATATTAATATCGATATATAGTAGTTGAATATAGTATATTAATAGATATATAATATATATATATATATATTTATATATATATATATTATATATATATAGTATACTTAATATATTATATATATATATAATACTAATAAATATTAAGGGCCTATATAACGAACAAACATGAGATCCTTATTATTTCAATAAATTAAAAATATCTTTTCTTTGATAAAAACTTCTTTTTCATTGAGACTTCTCAAAATTAAGATATAATGTGTGCATTATGTCTAGCAAGAATGGAAACCTGCATGAAATGTTAATAATGCATGCTTGTTAGCCCTAATGGGTAATTTTGATACTAAAAATTTTACATTATAGATAATACAAAGAACTAGAACTTGAAAGAACATAATCCACAGCATCATTGGTTAATAAAATTCTTAAAAACATTTTAAAATATTACTTTATGTATGATTATTTTTCTTCACTTTTGTCATGCTCTTATACTAACTTTTTCCTTTTTTTTTCTGTGCACTGTTTGCACTTAATCTTACTTATATTAATATATAATATATATACGTATATATAATATATATATATATATATATATATATATATATATATATATATATAAATATAATATATATATTAATATATAATTATAGTATATATAAATATAAATATATATATATATATAATATATATATATATATATATATTACTGATATAATTATATTATTATATATATATACTATTATATAATATAATAAAAAATAAATAATTATATATAATTAGTATATATATATATGTATCATATATTATATATATATATATATGATTATTTAGTTTTATTTATAATAATATCATATAATATATATCGTTATATATATATTATATAAGTAAATATTCTACTATAATAATATTATATATATATATAAGTAACTAATATATATATTAGTATATATATATATATATATATTATATTTAATATATTAATATACTATATATATATATATATATATATATATATATATATATATATATATATTAATATATATATATATATAATATATATTAGAATATTATATATTAATATATGAATAATATATACTATATATATATATATATTTATATAATATATAAAATTATATATAGTATAAATATGGTGATAATTTAGGTTTAAAACTACAACCTCATATCTCATAAAACTACAATAGATACAGGAAAGGAATTAATTGTGTTGATATTCCGGAACACTTGTTTGTGCGGAAATGTAAAAAAAAAAAAAAAAAAAAAAAAAAAAAAATCAAAAAAAATATATCTCAAAAACTAAATAGCTACAGCAAAAAGATATCATTTTCTGGTAATCCTGGAAATTTACCTAGAAAATGTAAAAATAAAAATAAAAAATAAAAATTATTGTTTAATAATTATAGTAAATGATGAGAGCCATTTAGAGACCTTATGTTACTCTGTTAAAATAAATAGCTTCTATTAAATTTTGCTTTTTTTTCTTTTTTAACTAAGCAAGGGTATACCGCACCGAGGTCAGGAGTCGGGTCTCTCGGGCTTCCGGGAAACTACGGGTAGTGACTAATTCCCCTCCGGGAGGGTCTCCGGAACCCCGTCTTTGTAATTCTTTGGTGTCGCTGTTCCTCCGCCTCCTCCACACGGTATGGAAAAAGTCTCCTGTGTTCCCGTCGGATTGAGCCCCTACATTGCGTGTAATACTTTACAAATAATATATATTAGATATAATAATATATATATATATATATATATATATATATAATATATATATAATATATATCTATATATACTATGTCCCCGCCTAAAAAAAAATTAGCCAATATTTATTTTATTTATTTTATTATTTATTTATTGTTTACATTTTCCTAACATGAAAACGTTTACCAGGTTTCCAATAATGTATTCCTTTTCGCCGTAGATATTGTAGTTTTTGAAATAATGTTTTTTATTTATTTTTTTATTGTTTTATTTTTACCAGGATGCTTAAAGGATTAACACTGTATTCCTTTCCTATCTATTTGCATTTTTGAGATATGATGTTTTAGTTTTAAACAAAGTTGTAGTTTTAACAAATATACTATTATATATATATATATAATTAATTATATATATATAATATTATATATTTTATTATATTATAATATATATATGATATATAATATATTATATTATTATATATATATAGTTTACTATATATATATATATTATATATATGATATATATAATATTATAGATATATATAATATATATATATATATATATAATAATTTATTATATGAATATATAATATATATATATTCCATATATATGCTATTATATATATAATATATATATAATATATATATGTAACTTTCTGTGGGAGGCCCTTTGGTTGGTTGCTTTCTTTGTGAGGTTTGTGTGTTGTGGTTGGTGTTCCCCCGTGGTTCTTTGTGGTCTGTGTTCGGTGGGCTTATCTTTGTTGTGTTGGTGTGTTTTCTGGTGGCCGTGGTGCGGTGGTTTGCGGGTTGGTATGGCGGTTAGTGTTTGTGCTTGTTTCGTCTTGATCTCGTTCGTGTGTTTTTGGTGTGGGGGTTTTGGGTTTGCTTCTTTTTTTTTCTTTTTGTTTTTTTATTTTTTTTTGGTGTTTTTTGCTTCGGCGTGAGTGTGTGCGGAGGGTTCTGGAGCGGGGAGCGGAGTTTTGTATGCTTTTTTCGTTGTGGTAGTCTGTTTTGGTATTTCGGGTTTCGCGCGGTGGGTTTTGGTTTTGCCTCGGTGCTCGTTTTGGCTGTGTTGTTTGTGGTTTTGGTCGTTGGGGTGTGTTTTTTTCTGCAGGTGTGGTTGATGTGTCGTTGTGTATTTTGTTTGCTTGGAGTTTGTGTTCTCGGGGTACGTTTTCTCGGTGGGGCGGGGATGTGTTTTTGTGTAATGGTTGTTTTGTGATTGGGGCGTAGTTGCCGGGTGGGGGCTGGTCAGTGTACGGGAAATATATTATATATATTAATATTATATATTATATATATATAAATAATATATATATAGTATATATATATACATAGTATATATTATAATTATTGTATATAATATATATATTATATAAAATATTAGATATATATATCAGAGGTGGGCACCCGCTCATTTAGGTATCGCTAGCGCACCTCCGCCTCGGAGAAAACGTATCCGCTAGCGCTACCTCCGCAACCTATTCAGACCATAAACTTCCGCTATCGAAGTCGCACCTCGCAAGTCCGCACGTGTTCCATCTAATATTGTGTGCGACGTCACAACATTTTTAATATTAAATACTAATAGTATATATAAAATAAAAAAAAGATTATTTATAATTATTATATGAAAAATTGAATGCATTATTTATCAAAATATCAAGGCGATCCTCTTTCTCCTCAATGTCTTCGTCAAAGAACAAGAGATCCGATATTACCTTTCAAAACGATTAGCTGCTCAAATAAAAGCAGTTTAAGGCTGACTCTTTGCCCTCAAAATATCCCCCAAAATACTAAATATGCTCTACAGCAGCAGAACTAGGGGGAGGAGTATTATATTTTATACAATGTTCAACAAATTCTGCCTATGCAGAAGGGAAAGATTCCTTGTGAGAGGAGTTGGTGTTAGTTCGCTTCCAGCAATTCATTGCTAATTTAAGGTCCTCCTAATCATTTCTGCCTCCTTCTGAGAAATTTTTGACCCACCCTGTCACCATAAGCGTCTATTTTTCGTTCAAGATTTAAATAGAAACCATGAAAGCTCGACGCTGCATGAGTCGATGCTAATGCTCGTATCAGCTCGGTAGTATGATATATACGTTATATATATATATTATATATATATTATAATATATATTATATATATGTATATAATTATATATTATATATATATATATATGTATATATTATATATACATATATATGATATATATATATTATATATATATAAGTATATATTATAAATTTATTATATATATTATTATAATATATATATAAAGTATAATATAATTATATATTATTAATAATTTCTCTGTGTAAAACCCAATATATATATATTATATTATATATAATATATATATATAATTATAATATATATATTATATATATATTTAATATATATAATTTATATTATAATATATATAAGTATTATATATTATATATATATATATATTAATTATATTATATATATATATATAATAATTATATATAGTATATTTGATATAATATATATATATATATATATAAAATATTATATATATATATATTTGGGTTACACAGAATCGATTTAGGTATTGCCTAGTTATTATAGCAATAAAAAAGTTAATTAGAAGTTATAGAAGAGGGTAATAGCCATTCAGTCTATAAAATCAATTTTTAGGCATTTTATATATGGTACTATTAAGGAAGTTGAGATTGGTTTTTAATTATTAATAAACAATAAGTCTTAGACTAAAAGTATACTTAGTAAAAATCAACCCATTTAATTTATAATCTCATTATAACCAATAAATTATAATAAGTACCTATAATTTTCAATTTTCAAGACACTCTGCGGAAAAAAAGAGCGGAAACTTTTTTTGATCTCGCACTCGTGCAAGTCCGCTAATATTCCTGAGAGTCGCACCTGCCGTAGTGCACCTATGTGGGTATCGCGCTCTGACGGACTAGGACTAGCGGACTAAAGAGCGAGAGTGCAAATTTGATATATAATATATTTATATATATATATATATATATATATATATATATTATTAATATATATATATATATTATATATATAATATATATTATATATAATATAATTATATATAGAACTTACTTGAATATTGACCTCTATCTAAAATGACTTTTAAAATCTCCAGGTAACATCTGTGGTATAGTTTGTTCAAAGTAATCTTAAACCTTTGCACCAACTCGAGAGATCATAAAAATATTTTTTTGTATTTTACGAATATACCTGCACGCATTATCATAATTGAAAACTGTTAATCATCAATTAGAATAAAATATTTGTTGACAAAATTAAGGATATATAATATCATATTTAATTCTGGAATGTAATACATATTTTTGTGTGTACAAAGGTTTAGAATTCTTTAAAAATTTATATTATTTCCTACCTTTATTCATATATAGAAAATTACTGCATGAGCTTTTATTCTGCTTTCTGTTAATAATATAACTATTAGCAACCTCAGAAAATTTTTGGGTAAAAGTACTGAATTATGGCTAGTTATGTTAGACATAGAATCGGTTAGAACAATTTATAAACCTCTAAATTCCAGATCATTACTCAAATATATTATTATATTATTATTATATTATTATTATATTATTTATTCATTATTATTCTATATTGATAATATTATTATTATTATTATTATTATTATTAGATTATTATTAAATATATTATTATTAATTATTATTATATTTTATTATTATTATTGATTATATTAATTATTATTATATTATTTATTATTATTATTATTATATTTTATATTTATTATTTTTATATAATATGATATATATATATATAATAAATTAATAAATATATATATATATATAAATATATATATATATATTATATTAATAATATATATAATATACTATATATATATATATAATCATATATATATATATATTATATATATCAATTATATAATTATATATTAAATATATATATATTATTATTATATATTATATATTATATATATATAATATATTATATATATAATGGGGCGATTTAAAACCATTTGGTTTAAACCATTGTTAAACCAAGTTTAAACAACAATAAAAATAACCAATGTTTATAACTATACAAAAACCAGTGCATAAAATATTAAAAAAGTATTTATAATAGTTTCTTTAGCATGGTTGATATGGTTTTCTCTAATTTTCTTCAATTGAGAGTCTGAAAGGCATAAAAATTTTTCTGCTGACTTTGTATATTATTGTAGATGATTATATATAATATATTATATTATAATTATACATATATAATGTATATAATATATATATAATATATTATATAGGTATATAATATAATATTATTTATTAATATAATATATTAGTAAT